>PVJD01012593.1:0-38823 GCA_004026545.1 Mormoops blainvillei | reverse complement strand
AGAAATCATTGAAAAGAAGGATCTCCACCCTGGCTGGTGTGGCTTAGTGGATTGAGTGCCTGCCTGCGAGCCAAAAGATAGCTTGTTCGATTCCTGGTCAGGGCACATGCCTGGAATGCAGGCCAGATCCCCAGTTCTGAGGGTGTGCGAGAGGCAGCCATTTGTTCCTCTCACACATCAATGTTTCTCTCCCTCTCTTACCCTCTCTCTAAAAATAAGTAAACAAAATCTTTATTTATTTATTTATAAAAGAAAAGAAGGACCTCAGTGCTGTAATGGAGTGTGTACAGAGTACCATGGGAGTACATGAGAGATTCTGGAGTGCTTGTAGAATGATGTTTGAATGGGTCTTTAGGGATGGGCAGGTGGAAGGAGTAGGCGTGGAGGAATGAAGAGACATGCGCGAGACAGGAGCTGCAAGTCAGGAGGTGGGCAGGGTTGTAAAATGCAGCACTGAAGATTCACTGCACACCTTGGGCTGAGGACCGCTGCCTGGGGCACTGGGCAGCCCTGGAAGAGGTTCAGACAGGAGTATGATGGACAGATGCGCGTTCTTGAAAGTTTACTCTGTCTTGTATGTGGAGGACTGACTGGAGAGGGGAGAGACTGAGGCATGGTGCCCAGCCAGAGTCATGAGGGACAGTGGGAGCCTGAACCAACATAGTGCAGAAGGGCCAGGAAGGAAGGGACCCAACTGAAGAGAGATGGGGGTTCGAGGTGGGAAATGAGGAAGGTGCTAAGATATGTTTATGTTGTAGCTTTGTTGTTTTTTCTTATTATGTAAATAATACCTGGTTGCTGTAAACATTCTAACAAAAGAAAAACATGTAAGAAAGAAAATGAAAATCTCTAGGAATTCCCCCCCACAAGATAACCACTATAACTTTGCTATTGACCCTTTCACTGTGCTATCGATTGATGGACAAATATATATATAGATATATATAGAGAGAGAGAGAGAGCATAATATACACAGTGCTTATATGCATAATTTTACATAAACAGTGTAGTATCTTATATAAAAAATTATGGGTACTTTGAAATACACTTGCTTTAATCATATCTTTTCCTGGACTTTTCCACCCCAACACCAGGTAGATAATCTTAACAACCAGAGGGTGGACTTTGTACCTTCTCCCATCCTTTAATAATCATTTACAATAATACCTCACTTCTAACATATACACAGATAGGCTTTTCATTTTTCTTAAAAGATTTTATTTATTTTATTTTTAGACAGAGGGCAAGGGAAGGAGAAAGAGCGGAAGAGAAATATCAATGTGCAGTTGCCTCTCATGTGCCCCCTACTGGGGACCTGGCCCACAACCCAGGCATGTGCCCTGACTGGGGAATTGAACTAGCGACCCTTTGGTTCGCAGGCCTATGCTCAGTTCACTGAGCTACACCAGCCAGGGGGCTTCTCATTTTTCAAAAAATTGGGACATTATATACAAATACTTATATGCATCATGCTTCTTTATTTTTCAAAATGCTATGAAATCCCTTCAGGTCATCTAGAGAGAACTAAATTATCTTTCCAACGAGGGCACTGTCTAAACCAGGGGCATCCAGCCTGCGGTCTGTGGGCCACAGGCAGCCCAGGATGGCTGTGAATGCAGCCCAACACAAAATCTTAAGTTTACTTAAAACATTATGATTTTTTTTTTGGATTACATGTCACAGTGTATTTAATATGTGGCCCAGAGACACTCTTCTTCTTCCAGTGTGGCCCAGAGACACCAAAAGGTTGGACACCCCTAGAACTGTTCAAACACATCTCTATCAATGGGCCTTTACTTAGTATACAGTTCCTTTTTTCCTACCATTATAAATTATTTTGGGGTTGGCTATTGTTATTTTCCTTTCCTTATTTATTTATTTTTATTTTATTTAAAATTTTTAAAAAATTGTTATTCTATTATAGCTGTCCCAGTTTTTCCCCCATTTGTCCTCCTCCACCCATCCCTCCCCTCTCTCCCACAATCAATTCCCACACTGTTGTCCATGTCCGTGGGTCATTCATACATGCTCTTTGTCTAGTCCCTTCCACTTCTTTCCACCATTACCCCCCACCACCTCCTCTCTGGTCACTTTCAATCTGTACCATGTTTCCAAGCCTGTGGTTCTATTTTGTTAGTGTATTTTGTTCATTAGATTCCTCTTATAGGTGAGATCATATGGTATTTGTCTTTCACCAACTTGCTTATTTCACTTAGCATAATATTTTCCAGTTCCATCCATGCTGTTGCGAAGGGTAGTAGCTCCCTCCTTCTTTGTGCTGCGTAGTATTCCATTGTGTAAATGTACCACAGTTTTTTGGTCCACTCATTTACTGATGGGCACTTAGGTTGTTTCCAGCACTTGGCCATTGTAAATAGCACCCCTATAAACACAGGGGTGCATAAGTTCTTTTGAATTGGTGATTTGGGATTCTTAGGGTATATTCCCAGCAGTGAAATTGCTGGGTCAAAAAGCAATTCCATTTTTAGGTGTTTGAGGAAATTCCATATTGTTTTCCACAGTGGCTGCACCAGTCTGCATTCCCACCAATAGTGCGCTAGGGCTCCCTGTTCTCCATGTCCTCATCAGCACTCGTTGTTTGTAGATTTATCAATCATGGCCATTCTGACAGGTGTGAGGTAGCATCTCATTGTGGTTTTAATTTACATCTCTCTGATGGCTAGTGATGTTGAGCATCTTTTTTATGTCCACAGACCATCTGCATTTCCTCCTTGGAGAAGTGTCTATTCAGGTCCTTTGCCCATTTTTTAATTGTATTGTTTGTCTTCCTGGTGTCGAGTCATATGAGTCCTTTATATATTTTGGAGATCAAGCCCTTATCTGATGTATCATTGGCAAATATGTTCTCCCATATGATCAGTTCCCTTTTCATTTTGCTGATGTTTTCTTTAGCTGTGCAGAAGCTTTTTAGTTTGATGTAGTCCCATTTGCTTATTTTGTCCTTTATTTCCCTTGGGTCTAGGAGATACATTAGCAAAAATATTGCTATGTGGGATATCTGAAATTTTCCTGCCTATGTTTTCCTGTAGGACTTCTATGGTGTCACAACTTATATTTATATTTAAGTCTTTTACCCATTTTGAGTTTACCCTGGTGTATGGTGTAAGTTGGTGGTCTGGTTTCATGTTTTTGCATATATCAGTCCAGTTCTCCCAACATCATTTATTAAAGAAGCTACCTTTACTCCATTGTATGCTTGTGTCCCCTTTTTCAAATACTAATTGACCATAGAGACTTGGGTTTATTTCTGGGTTCTCTATTCTGCTCCACTGATCTATGTCTCTGTTCTTATGTCAGTACCAGACTTTTTATTACAGTGGCCTTGTAGTATAGTTTGGTATTGGGTATTGTGATCCCTCCTACTTTGTTCTTTCTCAAGATTGCTGGGGCTATTCTGGGTCTTTTTTGGTTCCATATAAGTTTTTGAAATATTTGTCCTAGATCTGTGTAATATGCCATGGTATTTTAATAGGAATTGCATTGAATCTATAGATTGCTTTGGGTAGTATGGACATTTTAATGATATTAATTCTTCCAATCCATAAATACAGTATATGCTTCCATTTATTTGTGTATTCCTTAACTTCTCCCTTTAGTGTTTTATAATTTTCTGAGTACAGGTCTTTTACCTCCTTGGTTAAATTTATTCCTAAATTTATTTTTCTTGTTGCTATAGTAAATGGGATTTTTTTCCCTAGTTTCTGATACTTCATTGTTGGTGTACAAAAATGCCAATGATTTCTGAATATTGACTTTGTATACCACTATTTTGCCAAATTCACTTACTAGGTTGAGTAGTTTTTTGGTAGAGCCTATAGGACTTTCTATGGACACTATCATGTCATCTGCCAATAATGACAGTTTTACTCCTCCTTTCTAATTTGGATGCCTCTTATTTCTTTTTCTTGTCTGATCACTGTGGCTAGAACTTCCAGTACTATGTTGAATAAGAGTGATGAAAGCAGACACCCTTTTCTTGTTCCTGACTTAAGGAGAAAGCTTCTAGTTTTTGTTGAGTATAATGTTGGCTGTAGGTTTTTCATATATGGTTTTTATTACGTTTCAGTATGCTCCGCTTATTCCCACTTTGCTGAGTGTTTTTTATCATAAATGGTGCTGTATTTTATCAAATACTTTTTCAGCATCTATTGATATGATCATGTGATATTTGTCCTTCCTTTTGTTTATGCGATGTATCACATTTATTGATTTGCGAATATTGTACCATCTTTGCATCCCTGGGATGAATCCCACTTGATCATGGTGTGTGATCTTTTTAATGTATTTCTGAATCCAGATTGCCAGTGTTTTGTTGAGGATTTTTGCGTCTATGTTCATCAGAGATATTGACCTGTAGTATTCTTTCTTTGTTGTGTCTTTACCTGGTTTGGGAATTAGGATGATAGTGGTCTTGTAAAAAAGTTTGGGAGTCTTCCCTCTTCTCGAATTTTTTGGAATAGTTTGAGAAGGATAGGAGTTAGTTCTTCCTAAAATGTTTGGTAAAATTCACCTGTGAAGCCAGCCAGTCTGGGGCTTTTGTGTGCCTGAAGTTTTTTGATTAATGCTTCAATTTCCTTAGTTGTTATCAGTATGTTCAGGCTTTCTGCTTCTTTTTGATTCAATTTCAGAAGATTGTATGTTTCTAGAAACTTGCCCATTTCACCCAGATTGTCCAATTTCTTGGCATATAGTTGTTCATAGTAATTTCTTACAGTCCTTTATATTACTGTGGTATTGGTTCAAACTTCTATTTCATTTCTGATTTTATTTATTAGGATCCTCTCTCCTTTTTTCTTGATGAGTCTGGTTAAAGTTTTGTCAATTTTGTTTATCTTTTCAAAGAACCAGTTCCTGGATTTATTGATTGTTTGAATTGCTCTTTTAAGTCTCTATGTTATTTAATTCTGCCCTGATCTTGATTATTTCCTTCCTTATAATCAGGAAGACAGCTTCGCTCTGGGCTTTGTTTGTTGCTGTTCCTCTAGTTCTTGTAGATGTAGGGTTAGGTTGTTTATTTGAGATTGTTCTATCTTCTTATGTAGGCCTGTATTGCTTTGAACTTCCCTCTCAGTCCTGCCTTCACTGTGTCCCATAGGTTTTGGATTGTTGTGAGTTCATTTTCATTTGTTTCCAGATACTTTTTTTTGAAGTATATTTTATTGATTCTGCTATCACAGTTATCCCAATTTCTCCCCCTTTGCCATCCCTCTATCTGGTTCCCCCTTCCATCCAGCAACACCTCCCACCCCTTAGTTCATGTCCATGAGTTATGCATGTAAGTTCTTTGGCTTCTCCATTGCCTATACTATTTTTAACATACCCCTGTCTATTTTTACCTACCCTATTATGCTTCTAAATCCCTATGCCTTTTTCCCCATTCTCCCCCTCCCACCTCCCAACCGATAACCCTCCAAATGATCTCCATGTATATGATTCTATTCCTGTTCTAGTTGTTTGGTTGGTTTCTTTTTCTATTTTTTTTTTTAGATTCAGTTGTTGATAGTTGTGAATTTGTTGTCATTTTACTGTTCATAGTTTTGATCTTCTTTTTCTTAGATAAGTCCCATTAACATTTCATATAATAAGGGCTTGGTGATGATGAACTCGTTTAGCTTTACCTTGTCTAGGAAGCACTTTATCTGTCCTTCAATTCTAAATGATAGCTTTGCTGGATAGAGTAATCTTGGTTGTAGGTCCTTGCTTTTCATCACTTTGAATACTTCTTGCCAGTCCCTCCTTGCCTGCAAAGTTTCTTTGAGAAATCAGCTGATAGATTTATGGGAACTCCTTTGTAGGTAACACTGCTTTTCACTTTCTGCTTTTAAGATTCTATCTTTATCTTTATATATTTTTGAAAGATTTTATTTATCTGTAGAAAGGGGAAGGGAAGGAGAAAGAGAAGGAGAGAAACAGCAACGTGTATTTGCCTCTTGCATGCCCCCTACTGGAGGCCTGGCCCACAACCCAGGCATGTGCCCCAACTGGGAATCAAATTAGTGACCCTTCGGTTTGCAGGCGGGCACTCAGTCCACTAAGCCACACCAGCCAGGGCACTTTCCTTATCTTTAATCTTTGACATTTTAATTATGATGTGTCTTGGTGTTGACCTCTTTGGGTCCAACTTATTTGGGACTCTCTGTGCTTCCTGGACTTGTATGCCTATTTCCTTTGCCAAGTTAGGGAAGTTTTCTTTCATTATTTTTTCAAATAATGTCTCAATTTCTTGCTCTTCCTCCTCTCCTTCTAACATCCCTATAATATGGATGTTGACCCTTTTGGAGATGTCCCAGAGTCGTCTTAGAGTTTTCTCATTTCTTTTTGAATTCTTGTTTCTTTGTTTTGTTCTGGTTGAATGTTTATTTTTCCATTATATTCAAAATCATTGATTTGAATCCTGGCTTTCTTCCCTTAACTGTTGGTTTCCTGTGGATTTTTCTTTATTTCCCTTAAGAGAACCTTCATTTCTTCCCTTGTATTTTGCTGTATTCAATGAGATCTTTGGGCATTCTGACCACTAGTGTTTTGAACTCTGCACCTGATTTTAATTCCTTTCAATTGGAATTAAAATCCTCTATAATGACTGTGTTATCAATATCTTTCTTGAAACCCTCTAAGATTTTCTTTATATATTTAGGTGCTCTTATGTTGGGTGCATGTAAGTTTACAAAGGTTATATCCTTCTGTTGTACTATTCCTGTAAGTATTATGAAGTGACCTTCCTTGTCCCTTTTTATGATTTTTGTTTTGAAGTCTATTTTGTCTGCTACAAAATAGACTTTCCTTTTTGTGTCCATTTGCTTGGAATATATTTTTCCATACCTTCACTTTCAAACCTGTGTAGATCTTTTGTTCTGAGGTGGGTCTCTTGTAGATAGCTGATATGTGGGTCATATTTTCTTATCCACTCAGCTACCCTATGTCTTTTGATTGGAGCATTTAATCCATTTACATTTAAGGTTATTATTGATAGGTACTTATTCATTGCTGTTTTTTCCATACCTGTGTACCCCTCCCTCCCTCCCACTCTCTCTCTCTCTCTTTCTCTTTCTTCTTTTCTTCCTCTTCTTCTTTTTATAGCAGTCCCTTTAGCATCTCTTGTGCAGTGCTGGCTTGGTGGAGATGTACTCTTTTAGCCTTCTTTTGTCTGGGAAGCTCTGTACTTCACCATCCATTCTAAATGAGAGCCTTGCTGGATAGAGTAGTCTTGGTTGTAAGTTTTTACTTTTTCATTACCTGGAATATTTCATGCCAGTCTCTTTGGCTTGTACTGTTTCTGTTGAGAACTCAACTGATAGCCGTATTGGAGCTCCCTTGTGTGTTACTTTAAGATTCCCTTGCTACCTTTAAGATTCTCTCTTTGTCTTTAAAATTTGCCATTTTAATTATGCTGTGTCTTGGAGTAGGCCTCTTTGGCCATATCTTTACTGAGACCTTCTGTGCTTCCTGAACTTGTGTGACTTTTTCTCTCACCATGTTAGGGAAGTTCTGTCATTATTTTTCAAACAGGTTTTCTATCCCTTGCTCCTTTTCTTCTCCTTCTGATATTCCTATGATGTGAGTGTTGTTACTCTTCATGTTGTTCTGCAGCTCCCTTCAGCTATCCCTGTTCTTTTCAAGTCTCTTTACATTTTATTGCTCTGGCTGTATTTCCTTCTACCTTGTTTTCTAGCTCACTGATTCAGTCCTCTGCTCCATCTAGCCTTTAATTCCTTGTAGTGTATTTTCCATTTCAGATATTGTATTCTTCTTTTCTTCCTGGTTCTTATTCACGGTTTTTATGTCCTTTTGCATGCTGCTGTAGTTCACACTAAGTTCCTTGTAGCTCCCATGAAGTTCCTTGTAGTTCTCACTGAGTTCCTTGAATATCCTTATAACTGTATGTCTGATAGATTGCTTGCCTCAGTTTCATCAAGCTATTTTTCTGGGGATGCCTCCTTTCCTTTCAATTGGGGGTTATTTCTTTGTCTCCCCATTTTAGGTGATTCTTTTTTCTTCTGCATCTCAGGCCGCTCTGCTTTGCCTGCCGGTCTTCATGGAGTGGATTTCTGTGGCAGGAGTTCTGGGGACTCAGTGGTGCGGTCTCTTTAATCTCCTAATATGGATGTTCCAGGGTTGCCCTTTTTTCAGTTTAGTGGGCTCTCTTGTTGTACGTGGGCTTTGATTATGGATGGCTCACTTGTTGGTGGGCTCTGCCCTCCAGCTGGCTGACTGGGAGTCACAACCCCCGCCACATCTTGTGTGCTGTTGTGCACATGCTGGTCAACAAATCAGTACTACCCAGAAAACCAAACTCATGCCACCAAAAATACCCCCATCACATCAGCAATTGAGCAAAGATTAATAAAGGTGGAGAGAAATGAAGAATATTATAAGGCAGGAAAAAGGGAATATGAGATGGCCTGAGGAGAGAGCAGTGATGCTGAGTGGGAAGAGGGAGGAGAAATAATAAGAGTAAGGAGTAGAAGCAGGGAGAAAAAGGGAGAGAATAAAATTTAAAATATAAGTAAAACAGGGATGGGCGATGGCAAAATGGAGTAAAAAAAGGGAAGAGTGTAATATGAGATTTGAAATAAAATTTAAAATGTGAACCAAAGGAAAGAAAATTGCAGAAAAACCACAACAGGGTCCGTAACCATGACAGCTGAGCAAAGATTAATAAAGGTGGAAAGAGAATAAGAATATTATATGAAAGAGAAGAGAGAATATGCGATGTCTACAGTAAAGAAACATGATTTTGAGAGGCTAGAGGGAGGAGAAATAGTAAGAGACAAGGAACAGAATCTGGGCTAAGAAAAGAAAAAAAATAACCAGCTCAAAGAAGCAAAGGCAGGAGGAAGGCAAAACGGAGTGAGGGGGAGAGTAACCTATGAGGTTTGAAATTAAAAAATAAAAAGTAAAGAAATAGCACTACAGTTGAAGAAGAACAGCAATAACTATAACATCCGCACCAAGCAAGCCACAATTTATAAAGGGGGAAAGAAAATAAGAATATTATAAGAAGGAGAAAAATACCGTGAGCTGACTAAAGGGAAGGGTGAATGATTTTAAGAGGCTAGAGGGCAGAGAAATGGTAAGAGTAGGAACAGGAAGAAGGCGTAGCGTGGGGGGGAATAAAATTTACAATGAAAATTAGAAAGGGCAGGAAGAAAGCAAATGGGGTAAGACAAGGGAAGAGATTTGAGATTTGAAATACAAATACAATAAAAATATAAAAATCTAAATAAAAAGAATAAAAATAAAAGACAGAATAGTGGATTAGTTGGAATACAATCGAAACAAAAGAAGAAATATTAAAAGGCTATGTGAAAGAAAAAAATGCAAATTCTGAAGAAAAAGGAGGTGGAATTCATCTTAGAAGAGTTCGGTGTTTGCTTTCTGTCTTCTCTTTCTGCATCTGCCTCTGGATTTTTATCAGACTAAGATCCCAGGGTGGGTCATCCAGTTTCTGGCAGCACCACCTGTATCACCTTCACTCACCTCTAGAGGGGGCCTCTGTTGTGATCCGAGAGTGGGACCCTTGGGTCTCCCCTGGGAGGCACTATTCAGTCTTCTGGGAAAATTGTGGGTGTGTTCCTCTGTCCCTGCGCCACCCTTTTTGGTTTGTCCCAGCTTATTTCCGATAATGTATAGTTGCCGATGAATTAGCCGTCTGTTTCAAGGGAGGAACCAGTCTGTGTAAGAGAGTCAGCTCTTTCCTGCGTGGTTCACGGGTCGATGGCAGCTCCGTGTGTGAGCCCAGGCTGGGCGGGGCCCTGATTCCCCCTTGCTGCACCGCTTTCTGATCTCCCTGCCTCGCTGGCCTTAGTGGAATGGGCCCTAGAAGCCGGTGTATTTTGTCTCCCTGAGTGAAGTTCAAATGGGCCTTTTAGGCATTTCTCTTTCTGTCTTCCTCTTGCAGATATGTACCCTGCAGGGGGTTCTTGAGCCTGTTCTGCCTTTTTTTTTCAGAGCTTCCCCTGTGGTGGTGCTTGTGATCCTTGAGGAGGTAGGGGCTGGGTTTGTCCTTCCTGTCTGGGAGGTTCCAGTCTCCCCACTCTGGAAGGGGACTCTGTCTGGCTGTAAATAATCTCAGGTGTTCAGCTCCCACTTATCCAGTTCCCAGCCCACTGCCCTCACAACAGATACCATCCCAAACTCTCCACTGTGAGCAGCCTCTGCCCTGCCAGCTATGCCGGGCTGGGGCTGAGAAACCCCTCGCTGTGCACCTTTCTGATCTCTCTGCCCAGCTGCACTCAGTGGGAGCCAGCCGTGCCCTCGGTCCTTTCCCCTGTCTGGCAGGGCAGCTGAGCATGGGGTCTCTGCCCAGCACGCCGCAGCTCCCCTTTTAAAAAGCCTCTCTGGGCACTCCCACCGCAGCACTGAGTCACCGTCTGGCTTTCCTCACACCCCACCTCTCCAAAGAGTCAGGAGTCTCTCACAGTCACGGCTGGCCATGGCCTGCCCACCCCCACCCCAGGTGCAGATAGAACCCCTCTCCCTCTCTGACACCTTCCCGGTTGGCATTTGCTGCTGCAGCTATGCGTGTGCTGCTTGTTGTGTGTGTGTAGCCTGGATCTCCCTGACTTTGTGTATTGGTCTGGGGGTTCTCTGCCCTGGAAGGGGAGGGAGCTACAAAGCTGTGACCTCTGACCAGGCTCGCCAGAGCTACAGGTGCCGCACACGGGGTATTTCCCCTTCGCCTATAGATTTTATAGATTTCACCTATAAAATCTCCTTACCGCCTGTTGTGAGGTATCTTCTGTATTCCTCGGCTTCTAAACTTCTTATTAGCTAAGGTTCTGTTGAATGTTCAGTTTATTTTTGGAGGCCAGCCAATCATCTGAGTTGGGGGGAAGAGCAAGTGGACTGTTTCCACCTACTTGGCCACCGTCTTCTCTCTGCTGTCCTACTATTATAAATTTTGCTGCGATAAATGGAGAAGTGTTCTTTTGTATGCATTTCTAAGTTTGTATATTATTTCCATACTGTTCAGTTTACTGTCTACCTGGTATTTATTTGCTCCAGCTGCTGTACCAGATATTGATTGCTTTGCTTAGCTATTTACTCTTGTTGGGCCTTTACATCATTGTTCTGTCTCAAATAACATGTATATCCATGTTTTAATCCTCAACTGAGGACTTACAGACCCCTTCCTTTGGGCAACATATGGGCCTTTATTACCTAGGTGTTATACAATCTTAGAGCTTAATGTTTGAAACGGTGGGAATTTGTGAGATCATATTATGCTGCTTTATTTTAAATCAGCTACAGCAGTCGTCCCTGAAGCCAAAACTCGATGCAGAACCTGCGACCATCCTGGGGCCCGCTGACCTCTCCTTCTCCAGCCTGCACTCATGTCCTCTCTGACACTCCCACACACGCTTGGGCATTGGCACTGGTTTTGAAGAAGGGAAAAGGGGAAACGTGTAGAGCAGTGCTTCTCAAACCATCTGTGGGGAAGGACCAAGTTTCTTTTTCTTCTTCTTTTTTTCCCCAACATACGATTCTTTTTATTATTATTTTTTTAATCACACAAAGGGATGTATGTGGAGGGTACAGAGTGACACTGAACAGATCACGAAGCACGGGGACATCAGCTCTCTCCCTCCCTGGCATCTCCTTCGCCTCCCTGGATTCCCTACTCCCACAGCGTGACACAGTCCCTAAGCAACTGCATGGTCATCGTGCTGTCTTTGTACGACTCTTCGTTCAGTAATCGCTTCATCAAATGCCGTTTTTGCCGGGCTGCAAGCCTTTTCAGGAGAGTTCAGAATTGCGTAGTAAAAGACTGAGGAATTCAGTGTCAGGCCAAGCCGAATTGGGTGTGTAGGCTGCATTTCTTTCTTAATTTCAAATGCTTCATGGTAAGCCAGCCGAGAGTTTGACACAGTAATTTGCTTACTCTCTCCAGGTGCCACCTCAGAAAGATAGCTTAAATAATCTTTCATTTTCAAGTAGAACACCTTACTTTCGGGTTGTGTGGTATCAAGAAAAAGATATTCATCCAGCAACCCCAGACCATCGTTGCAGATGTCCTGCAGCTCTGCCTCCAACTTCCCATGGTGCCCCTTGCGCATCCACTGCTTCTTCTCACTCCTCTTTGTTTTCTGGCCAATACTGGAGATGACACTCCAGGAAGAACTGTGGGCACCCACCACTTTCTTATAGGCGACGGAAAGCAGGCTTCTCTCTTCACTGGGGAGTTCGTGCCCGTGTTCTGTGACTGCCTTCCGGACTGCGGCCGCCATATCCTCATAGTTCTCAGCCTGCTTTGCGAATTTGGCTTTCTGTACTAGCCTACTTTTACCCACAGACATTCCCGAGGCAGGTCTGCAGGGCACACAGATGCTTGAGAGCCGTGCCCCGAGCATGGTGACTGCATCCTTCCCAGGCCTCCTCCCGAGGCAGCAGCCGTGGTGACTATAGCGGCGGCTAAAGTGGCTACCGTGGCGGTTTAGCCGCTTTCTTGATCCTTTTTAATTTCCAAATCGTTATAGACAGTTACCTTTGTAAAGTGTAATAAAAATAAATTACTAGAAAAGTGAAACGATAGTAAAAAATACAAGCCCTAGATTTCTTTATTATATCCAGTTGATTTAAAATGACTGTCAGTTGCTATCAAAGTTCCCAAATGCTTACCTTCATTTTCTGCTTCTCTTTGTGGACTGGTAACAGATCATACTTGGAGTAGCTCCGGTGCGGAGCATGAGGTGCTATCTAGGAGATGGGACAGGAGTGGCGAGTGGGCTAGGTCTTGGCGAAGAGAGTGGAGGGGGAGCAAAGAAAGAGTCTGAAGGTCATGTGAGGCGCAGAGACCCTGAAGACAGCCATTGGGTACTTCCTAGTTGTGTCAGTCTGGCCTTACCTGCCTGACAGGCCATTTCGCTTGAACCTAATACACCCTTATCCCAGTTCTGGGAAGCAAAGAGTTTGTGAGTAGAAACGGGAAGCTGTTGGACAAATGAAAATTGTAGAGAAAGTCCCGAAGACTCCTAACCGCTTTGGGGCTTCTGGGACCTTCTCGGCATTTATTGTTACCATTCTCCTTTTATAAAGTAATATGAAGGCCCTGCTTACATCAGCAATTAGGTTGGTGTGCATATAGGAAATGCCCAGCTGGTACATTTGAAATCGATCATGGAAAAAAATCCACTTTTTCTGATCTTCCTTTCAACCCACCTACAGACTTCACCTCACATGTGTGCTGCCATTACTTTCTTTGTTAAAGGGAAGATTTGTTTGAGAAATAGAGCCCCACACTGGCACAGGAGTATCATCAAATGCCAGATTATGGGGCTTCTCCTACTTTCAGAAATTATTTAGAACCCATTCCTGTGCAGCAAAGGGCTCCTTAGAAAGCAGTTTGCTTCTCATTACAACACTTTGCAGCATAAAGCCTTCTGTTTGGCAGGGCTCCCTACAGTCCTTTTAGCCTGTGAGAGAAACATCATACTGTGTTATTGTGAAAGCTGAAAGCATCATCTGTGTAAACTGGAAAGGCTAAGGCTATGGCGTGTGCACCGCCCCTCCCCACCCCCCCCCCGCGGCATCTGACAGAACTGCCGTATCTGAGAGAATTACAGAGGGTGATGCAGGCATGTGACATAATTACCACTTGTGGCAGTAAATGGCTAGGATCTGTTTACAGTAAACCCCAATTTAAGAAATCTTCTTTTAAGTAAGCTCCTTTTTTGCTTGGTAGTCATAACAGTTGTCAAAATGAATTTATTCTGTTCAACATCACTGTCAGAAAATGGGATTCCGTTTGTATTGGAAAGTTTCCACTGTCGGAAGATGTAGGTCTTTTCTATGCAGATTTTAGGCATTTGAAGGTATAGGCTTTTTTCTTCTGGATTGTTTGTAGCTTTAAATTAAAAGCAGAAACAAGGGCAGAATCCACTTTCTCCTTAAATTTTAAAAAGCTAACAGAATATATAAAACAGACATTGGACAATAGGTCACAAGGGCCTTAACACAAACAAGGTGAGCCCTTCGATTGCCCAATTTACTACCTGGAGTCAGTTTCCAGGTTGCAACATAGGGACAGGAACTCAAGTAGACACCAGTGTCTCTCTGAACTGCGGAGATAAATTGTAAATTTGGGGAGGCCAAGGCGGCTAGGATTTTCAGGGGCGTGCACTGGAGAGGGACTTTGGACACAGAGGTTTGAGATCTGCAGAGTCCCCTTCAAGTCTTCAGCCGGGCCCTGATCTACTCATGTTTATGAGGACACTAACCATGGACAGGGGAAGAGCCACCGCAAGGCGCAGGCAGATCCGCCCCTAGAGCTCACGCTGGGCCAGGAACAGTTTCTGTTCTCACCAGCCAGAGGGGAAAACCCTCTGTGATCATACTGAACCTTGGCTGCAGCGCTCAGAAAGGCATTGTTTCAGTAGTAGGTAAATTAGCCCTAGAGTAAAGGCTGCTCTGGTCCTACCAAAAAACAAACAAACAAAAAAAAACAACAACAAAAAACCCCACCAACCAACCAAACAAAAACTGAAAAGGAAACCTGCAGGATCAAAGTATTGCCACATAACTCAACTGCATCCCCAAAAAGCTCAAGAATATTGAAAGAAACACAAAAATATCTAGCACCCAACTAGGTAAAATTCATGTCTGGTAACGAATCAAAAGTTAGCAAGCATGCAGAGAAGTACAATATATGACCTATAATGAGGAGAAAAACTAATCAACTCGGCAAAGATCCCCAAAGGACACAGATGACAGAATCGGCAGCCAAGGACATTAAAACAGCTACTGTAACTCTGTCCCGTATGCCCAAGAGGTAGAGAAGAGCATGAGCAGGTTAAGAACAAACATAGAAAATATGACACACACGTAAATTGAACTTCTAAATGTAGAAACTGTATGTACAAAGAATTTACATCTGATAAGGCAGAACAGAAGAAAAGATTAGTGGATGTGAAGCCATAGTAATAGAAACTATCAGAAAAGAATGGAAAGAAAAAGAGTTCAAAAAGTGGACAGAGCATTTGGAAACTGTGGGACAATTATAGTTGTTAATATGCATAATTTGGAGTCCTTGAAAGGGGGATCATGTAAAAAAATACTCAGAGAAACAATGGTTGAGATTTTCCAAATTTGATTAAAACTGGAAACACACACATCCAAGCTTGATGAATGCCAAGCACGAGAAACATTAAGAAAACCATGCCAAGGCACACCGTAATCAAGTTGTAAAACCAGCGATTAGGAGGAAAATCTTAAAAGCAGCCAGAGAATAACGATATCACAGAGGAGGAACACAGTCAAGGATGACAGCAAATTTCTATGCAGATGGAAGTCAAGGATACAAAGGAACAGTGTCTTTAAAGTGCTTTAAGAAAATTTGTTAATGAGAAAGCCCTTACACAGCAATATGTCTTTCAAAAATGAAAGCAAAATAAAAGTATTTTTCAGACTTACAAAAACTGAAAGAATTCATCACTAGCAGACTTACATAATAAAAAATATAGTGGAAATCTTTCAAGCAGGAGGAATATGATGCCAGGTGGAAAACATAGATAACACAAAGAAATAAAGAAGACCTGCAAATGGTAACAGCGTGGCTAAATATAATTTTTTTTCTTCTTATTTAAAGTTTTTTTATTTATCTTTAAAAGCTATCTAGTGTTTAAACCAAAAATAATAGTAATATATTGTGGGCTTATGTAGAAGTAAAGCATATAACAATAGCACAAAGGCTGGGAGAACACAAGTGGAAATATACCATTTTTGTACATGAAGTGTACTATAGCATTACTTGAAGATAAACTCCAGTAAGTTAAATATGTATATCATAAACCCAAATGCATCTATTAAAATAACAGAATTAGGACTAATATATCAGTGAAGGAGATGAAATGGAACCATAAAAAATGATCCAAAACAAGGCAAAAAAAAAAAAAAAGAAAAGGAAAGGAAAAATTAAACTAAGCATAGATAGACAAATAGAAAAAAAATTAACAAGGTGGTAAATTTAAACAATCTCCTCAAAATTACATTAAATGTAAATATGCTAAATGCGTCAATTAAAAGAAAAAGAGCATCAGATTGAATAAAACAAGCAAGATACAACTGTTTGCTGCCAACAAGAAATCTAGTTAAATATAAAGATATAAAGAAATTAATAGTAAAAGGATGGGAAAAAACATACTATGCTAAGACTAATCAAAAGAAAGCTGAAGGGGCTATGTTGATATCAGAAAAAGTAAATTTTAGAGCAAAGAGTATTTCTAGGGGTAATGATAAGTGAGTAGATTTGTCAAGAAAAAATAAAAATTCTAAATGTTTATGCACCAAATGAGACAACTTTAAAATAAGCCAGTCAGAGAAAGATAAGATTTCACTCATATGTGGAATGTAATGAACAAACTGAGCCAATGAGCAAAATAGAGACAGACTCTTAGTAGAGAACAGGCTGACAGTGCTGGTGTTGTGGGGCGGTGGTGGTTAGAGGGTCGAAGGATCGAGCAAAAAGCCAAAAGGACTCATGGACATGGACAACAGTGTGTTGATTGTAGGGTGAGGCATAAGAGGGATAAATGGTAATGGAAAAAATACAATGAGAAAGAAAAGAAAATGTGCCATTTATGAAAAAAATAAAATATATGAAACAACATATAACTGCAGAGGAAAACTGACAAATCCCTTGTTATAGTTGGAGATTGTAGTACCTCTCTCAATGACTGATAAAACAAATGGATGGAAAAATTAGTAAATATAGAGAAGACTTGAATTACACTGTCAACCACCTTGACCTCATTGAAATATATAGTATCCTCTACCCAACAACAGCAGAATATACATCCTTTTCAAATGTTCCTTGAATATTTACCAGGCTATACCATAGTTTGGATCATAAAACAAGTCTCAGTGTTATTTTGAAAAGGATTAAAGTCATACAAAGTAATTTCTTTGAAACAACAGAACTAAATTACAAACCAATAGCAGAAAGAGCTTGGAAAATTTCCAAACATTTGGAAACTAAATAACTAAACCCATGAATCACAGAAAAAAATCAAAAGTAAAATTAGAAAATATTTTGATTATGTTAAAGTGAAAGTACAGCATAGCAAAATATGTGGGTTGCAGCTAAAGCAATAGTTTGAGGGAAATTTATAGCTCTCAAGGCCCATTTTAGAATAAAGGCAGAACCTCAAATTAATGACCTCAGCTTCCAACCTGAGGAAACTAGGAAAAGAAGAACAAACCAAACCTCAAGTAAGCAGAGGAAAATATAATAATGAAAATTAGAGTGGAAATCAATGGAACTGATCAAAAGGAAAACAGATGAAAATTAAGAAAACCAAAAGCTGATTCTTAGGTTCAGCTGATCAATATTGATCTATGAATCTAAGTTCATAGATCAATAAAATCAATGTCTTTAGCCAGACTGATCATGATAAAGGAAAGAAGACATAGATTATCAGTGTCAGTAGTGAGAGAGGTAGTGAGAAACATGAATAGTGATAGACATGACTATTCTGTAGATATTAAAAGAGTAACAAGGTAATAGTATGAACAACTTTATGCCAATACATTTGAATACTTAGATGAAATGGACAAAGTCCTTGAAAGACACAAATCACTGAAGCTCAATCAAGAAGAAATTTTAAAATCCTGCATAGTCATATACAGATTTAAAAAAATTAAATTTGGACTTCTGGCCAAGATGGAGGCATAGGCAGATACACTGTGTCTCCTCACACAACCAAGAGGACAGCAACAAATTTAAAAATAAAAACAACCAGAACTGCCAGAAAATCAAACTGTATGGAAGTCCAACAAGCAAGGAGTTAAAGAAGAAACATGCATCCAGACTGGTAGGAGGGGCGGAGACAGGAAGCCGGGGTGGAGGGGACGAGGCAAGGCAGTGGCTGGAGGACCAGGCAGGGGAGACAGCAGCTGGTGGTCCCACATTTGCGTGCAGAAAAACCCTGAGGGACAACAGGGGAGCGAGACAGATCACTTAACCCAGGGTTCCAGCGTGGAAAAAGAAAACCTCAAAACTTCTAGCTGTAAAAATCTTTGGGGGTTGTGGCAGCAGAAGGAACTCCCAACCTCACAGGAGAGTTCATTGGAGGAGCCCTCAGGGTCCTAAAACATACACACACACACCCTCCCACCCAGGAACCAGCACCAAAAAGGCGCAATTTGCTTGTGGGTAGCAGGGGAAGTAACTGAAGGCCATGGAGGGCTGACTAAGTGCCATTGTTTCCTCTCAGACCCCTCCCCCACATACAGCACCACAAAACAGCATGTTGGTTGCCCCACCCTGGATAATACCTAAGGCTCTGCCCCTTACAATGTAACAGGCACGCCAGAGACAAAAAAATGTGACCCAAATGAAAGAACAGATCAAAGCTCCAAAAACAGAACTAAGTGATGAAGAGATAGCCAACCTATTCAGATGCAGAGTTTGAAACACTGGTAATCAGGTTGCTCACAGAAATGGTTGAGTGTGGCCATAAAATAGAGGAAGAAATGAAGGCTATGCAAAGTGAAATAAAGAAAAATATACAGGGAACCAACAGTGAAGGGAAGAATACCAGGGCTCACATCAATGACTTGGAGCAGAAAGAAGAAATAAACAGTCAGCCAGAACAGATTGAAGAAACAAGAATTCAAAAAAATGAGGAGAGCCTGAGGAACCTCTGGGACAATTTTAAATGTTCCAACATCTGAATCAAAGGGGTGCCAGAAGGAGAAGAGGAAGAGCAATATATTGAAAACTTATTCGAACAAATAATAAAGAGAACCTCCCCAATCTGGCAAAGGAAATAGACCTCCAGGAAGTCCAGGAAGCTCAGAGAGTCCCAAACAAGTGGGACCCAAGGAAGCACACACCAAGGCACATCATAATTACATTACTCAAGATTAAAGATAAGGAGAGAATCTTAAAAGCAGCAAGAGAAAAGGAGACAGTTACCTACAAAGGAGTTCCCATAAGATTCTCAGCTGATTTCTCAAAAGAAACCTTAGAGGCAAGAAGGGGCTGGAAAGAAGTATTAAAAGTCATGAAAGTCAAGGACCTACATCCAAGATTACTCATCTAGCAAAGCTATCATTGAGAATGGAAGGTCAGAGAAAGTGCTTCCCAGATAAGGTAAAGTTAAAGGAGTTCACCACCACCAAGCCCTTATTATAGGAAATGTTAAAGGGACTTATCTAAGAAAAAGAAGATCAAAACTATGAACAGTAAAATGACAACAAAGTCACAACTGTCAACAATTGAACCTAAAAAATGTAAAAATAAAAACAGACTAAGCAAACAACTAGAACAGGAACAGAATCACAGAAATGGAGATAGATGGAGGGTTATCAGTGGGGAGGGGAAGGGTGGAGAATGGAGGAAAAGGTGCAGGGAATAAGAAGCATAAATGGTAGGCACAGAATAGACAGGGGAAGTTAAGAATAGTATAGGAAAGGGAGAAGCCAAAGAACTCATATGTACGACCTGCCCATAGACATGAACTAAGGCGGGGAATGCTCTTGAGAGGAGGAGGTACAGGGCAGAGGGGAATAAAGGGGGGAAAAGAATGGGACAACTGTAATAGCATAATCAATAAAATATATTTTAAAAAATATTTAGTAGAATATCTTGTTTGTGTTAGGTTTGGCAAAGATTTCTCTGATGGAACACAAATAGCACAAACTTCAAAAAATTCATAAATCGGGTTTCATCATAATTAAAACCTTTTGCTTTTCAAAAGGTACTCTTATGAAAATGAAAAGGCAAGCCACAGACCAGGATATAGATTTGAAAAACCTGTATTCAACCATGGACTTGTATATAATTGTATAAAGAACTGCTACAACTCAATAAGGAAAACAACCCACTTAAAAAAAATAGGTAAATGTTTAAACAGACGCTTCCTCAAAGAAGATATAGTGGTGGCAAATAATTACATGAAAAGATGCTAAACATATTACTTGTTACAGAAATGAAAAATTAAAACCACAATAAAAAACCACTAGAATCCCAGTAGAATGGCTACAATCAAAGAGACTGACCGTGTCAAGTGTTTGTGAGGGTGTGCGTGATGAGAACTCACACACTGCCAATAGGAATGTAAATTATTGCCACCTCTCACCCTGTTCGGCATTCTTTATTTTTTTAAGTTAAGCATAACTTAACAGGTGACCAATCTTTTCACTCCAAAGAGCGATGAAAATGTATATTCGTACAAAAACTTGTATGCAGTGTTCAGGGCAGCGTATATTTATAGTAGCCCAAAGCTGGTAACAGTGCAAATGCCCACCAATAGGTGAAAGTATAGACAAACAGTGGTATGTCCATACACTAGAATACTACTTAGCAATGAAAAGAGTCAAAGTACTAATAGGTACATGAAACATAATGGATGGATCTCAAAATAATAGTACTGAATGAAAGGATACAGACACACAAGCATACATGCTGTAAGATCTCATTTATATAAAGTTTCAGAAAAAGCAAGCTAATCTATATTGTCAACAGATCAGTAGATGCCAGGGGATGTGATGGACACTGGGAGAGAGGGAGGGATGGATGACTAAGGGGCACAAAGGAATGTTTGGGGTGGTAAATGTGTTTATTATCTTGGTTGTGGTGATGGTTTCACCGGTGTCAAACCACATCAAATTGTACATATAAAATATGTGCAGGTTACTTATTGTATGTCAGTTATATCTTAATGAATCTGTAAACATGTAATGAAAGCAAAACCAAAAACAAGAAAGATGAAGAGAACAAATATTGCAGCCTGTGTGGAAAATACACATTACCAAGTGGGGAACCGAATCCAGCACAGTGGAAGGCTGGTTGGGTGAGAGGAGGAGGAATGGAGTAGGCTTCTTAAAATCAAAAGTCTGTGAGTGTTTTCTGTCCCATGTTAGGACAACAGAGTCCCTAGGGCTGCCACTGGGCTGCCGCCAGCTTGCTTTGTTGGGCTAGGTTAGCACCGGACTGTCTGGAGATGGTCTGGCGTGTGTGACGAGCTCACGCGGGATGCAGCCACCCAGCCAGGTCTGCACTGGGGGCGGCCTGCTAGGTGGCCAGGTCTGTCTGTGTCAGCAGTTATGTTTTGCGTAGCTGCACACCTCTGGTTTATATTTCTTATAAGAATGGGTATAATATGGAATAAAGTTAACTTATTCAATAAAGTTCAATTTAATAAATATTTAGAGTTCCTGGCATGTATCACACATGCTGCCTGAAGGGAGTCTTGGTCAGACACAGCGGGGCATCAAGGGGCTTTTATGTTACTGTAATTTTGGTTATGAGGGCTTACTTTATTGGTTTTAATAACAATTTTATTGTGATACAAGTTGCATAACAAACAATTCACCTATTTAAGTACACAAGTCAATGCTTTTTAGTGTATTTACCGCCTTCCGCAACCATTATCCTAACCAATTTCAGAACATTTTCATTATCCCAAAAGAAACCCAGTACTCCTTAATCGCCACTCCCCAGTTTCTGTCCCACCCCCATCCCTAGGCAGCTACTAATCTGCTTTCCATCTGTATAGATTTGCCTATTCTGGACAGTTCACATAAATGGAATCACACAAAATTTGGTCCTTTGTGACTAGTTTCTTTTAATTTGCATGACGTTTTCAAAGTTCATCCATATTGTAGCACAAGTCAGTATTTTATTTTTTATGGCTAAATAATATTCCATTGTATAGAGTATACTACATTTTGTTTATCTATTCATCAGTTGATATACACTTAAAATGTTTCCATTTATAGACTATTATGAGTAATGCTGCTATGAACATTTGTGTATAAGCTGGGGATTTGTTTTCATATTTTCAGTCTTTGTCACTTTGGATCGAAACATACACGTGCACAATTTTGGCTATTTTTAGAATCCAAAGACATAGGATTTCTTTATGGCGGTAGAAATCCATGGACCACATGTCGTGTGGCAGAACAGACTAAAGGGTAATGAAAAGAAAACACTTGTTAATGCAGTTGGGATCAATTTTAGGGAAACTAAGCTTAAAACAATTTTCTCCATACTTTCATTTGATTAATAGCTTTCGGTGGTACACCTAAAATATGCATTGACATGTGCATTTATCATTTCAGTTACGATGGCATCACTGGCTAAAAAATGCAGAAATTTAAACCTCTGGGAATTCATTCTAATTCCATTTATGTTTCCTCCACACCAGTCATTGCACTGGGAGATGGGAATATAGTGACAAACAAATAAACAGAATCAGTGCCCGTGAAGCGCTTATGTCCCATTTCTTTGAGGGTGAGAGGGTGGCTGTGAGGCACGTGTGAGGAGACCGGCGTGGGGTTAGATAAGGAAGTTCAGGCAAGCCAGGATCCGAGAGGGACGGATACAGAGAGCAAGGGGAGAAGAGAGTTCCTAAGCAGAACGTGCAGCACGTTTGGTGCATCACCTGTTCCAGGAATCGAAATTAAGGTTCAAGGTGAGGTGTGGTGGGAGCTGAGGATGAAAAGAGCAGGGAGAGCCTGGTACACTTGATAATTGTCTGGGTGGTTTGGACTCAACCCCAAGAGTTGGGATGTCACTAGAGAGGGCCGCAGGAGCAGACCTGCGGCTGGGCCACTCAGAGGCGCACGTGGGGTTGGGGTAGGGGCTTGTTTCCTCTGTAGTGGAAGGGCAGGTTATCAGCTGTAGGGGACAGTGGGAGATTTGAGGTGGGGGCTCAGGGTCACTGTGAAGAAGGAGGTGAGCAAAGCAGGGTCAGAAAAGCAGTGTCAGGCTGTTTAAAAGACACGCATTGAAGATCTACATCATCAGACATTATGGCGGGATGTGCTCCAGCAATACACTGTCATAATTGCGGCTCAGTATGTCCCTTGAACCGAGCTGCCTTAATTAAACTGAAAATGCCAATAAAAATAGAGAACAAAAATTGCCAAAACAGATTCAGTGGATGATGGAGGGAGTGCCAGCCATCCTTCACTCTCATGACATTCAAAAGTTGGCAGTTCCCTGTTGGTTTCACACATTTGCTATTTATTCTTAGTTTGAAATAGAAAGAGAAGCTCGTGATTTTCCTGCTTCCAGGAGTCAAGGAGTTGGGGGTTGGCTTGGAGGACTGGGGGAAGGGGACTTCCCTGAGCTGTTACTTGCAGCCGTTGGGAGCCCACAGTATCTCAGATCCTAGAGTCAGAGGGGAATTAAGCGCAGGGCAGGGCAGGGCAGGGTAGGGGAAGCCGCCTCTCTGGGGGGATGGCCGTGGAGACCTCAGGAGATGTGCCAAGCACTGCTCAATGAAGATCTGGGAAACTGGTCTGGGGTCAGAGAACTAGAGACAGCGAACATAAAATAGGCTCGTCTGATTCCAAATTGGTGGTCTTCCTGTGCCCAGCAAGGTGCCACCAGAGGCTGGATGCTGACAGCTTGCACAGAGGTGGCAGTGGGCCCACCATGACTGTCTGCACATGGCACGCACAAGGGTGTGGGTGGTAGAGGCTGCATAGCAGTGGTCATTAGCTTATGGTTTATAAGCACCCCTTCATGAGGGGCCCTCCTATGGGGTAGGACTAGACTTAATCTCACTTCCGGACCATCTTTGTATGTGTATTTTTTGCTGGAAATGAGGCACGCCATATAATGGTTCAAGGCAACTAGACGCATTTACAAGGCAAAGCCACAGTCCTGGGCCTGGCAGGCACTTCAGTCTGCCCCGTTCAGCCAGGCTGACTCTTCCCATTCAGCCATGGGGCTGGCTCTTGGGACGCCACGGGAAGGGAAAGTCACGTTTTTAAGGTAGTCACCATACGTGCACATGTCAGAACCCATGTGACCAATTTGGCCTTCTTTCAGGAGGATGGCGGCACACTTAATCCCGGAGCACGCGACTTCTGTTTCATGTACGCAGAGCAGTAAGCCATGGCTTTCATTCTTTGTCCAGGTATACCCTCTTTAGCTGCAGCAGCTCAGGGGTCGGAGAGCAGCCGGAAGCTGACTCACTTACTGAACGCGGTGACCGATGCCCTGGTCTGGGTGATCGCCAAGAGCGGCGTCCCCTCCCAGCAGCAGTCCGTCCGCCTGGCTAACCTGCTGATGCTCCTCTCTCACATCAGGCACACCAGGTATCATCCCTGCGGGGCCACATCACTGGGAACGTGGTGGGTGAGCTCAGAGGGTGAAGAGCTTGGGGAAGTGTTTTCAAGTTTAAGATGGATAAGGTAGAATTGTTACCTTTAAAGGAAGATGAACCCCTGAAAGGGAATGGGGGGCCCCGCAGCAGTGCACGCACCTCTAACCAAAGGTCAGCACATCGTGGGCACCGAATGACTGTCATGTGGCAGCTTATTGAGTCTTTGTGGCATCCTGTCATGGCTCATCTAATTTTTAATTGCTGGGGATTTTAGCTTGTTTATGGCACTCTAAAGGGGGCAGGTCTCTCCTTTGAGTGAACTACCACCTCTCCCTGCACCTCCAAGGGCTAGAGTCCTGAGGTCATTTTTTTGAAGAGGTTAACCCATCTCTCTTAGGTCAACTTTTGAGGTTCGTGATCTGGGGAAGTGCACATGGCCTTCCCTGAGGGTTATTCTTTCCTCAGACCTAAGGGAACAGTTATTTGGGAAGGCAGGGCCATGGTAAATTGTGTGTGACCTTTGTGTCATCCAGGATGAGGGGAGATAAGGGGCTGTGGGGAGGGCAACATAGCCCTCAAGAATTTTAACAAGGGTTAGGAAATGGAAATGGCTTCTGTCTCTGTCTAATGATTACTTGGCACACGACCATTTGCAGAACAGATAGCGTTTATTGTTATTCATGGATCCTGCATTTGCCAGTTTGCCTGCTCGCTAAACTTTGTTACCCCCAAACCCATTCCTCATGGTGCTGCGTGGTCATTCGGGGACAGTCACAAAGTGGCAAAAAAAAAATTGAGTTGCCCGTGCTTGTATTCCCAGAGGAGGTCAAACAAGGTGACGCCCACCTTCCTGTTTCAGCTCTCATACTGTAGTAGTCGTCCCTTACGTGGTCTAGCTAGTGCCATGTTTTTGCACTTTTGTGCCTTCTGTTGGGTATTTCATTGCTCACAAATGGCGTCCAGACCTAGTGCTAAGTGCTGTGTCACGTTCCTAAATGCAGGCAGGCTGCGACACGCCCTCCGGAGAAAACAGCGTAGTGCTGTAGGCCGCGAGTTAAGTGTTAATGAGTCAACAATATATAGGGAGGCATCTTTAAACAAAAAAGACAACAAGGTTATGTATTAATGGGCTGCTGGAAATGTGAGCAGAGACTCTCAGGCCCCTAACCCTGTATTTCCCTCAGGAGAAGCGGCTCAGCATCGGCCAAGTCCGCGTTTGCGGTGGCTGCGTGGAGTGCAGCTGCCGTGAGCCATGAGAATTGAGTGCGCTCCGTGCCGCGCACTGCCAGGCCATTATGGGGGGTGATGGGGCCCGGAGGCCGCAGGATGTTGCCCTTGCCCTCAGATGTAGGTTATTGAAGGAGCCCGGTGCGAGAACTATAGAACAAAGGGCTCGGGGAAGTGTGTGCGTGTGGTGGACTAGTTGCGTTGGGGAAGGTTTCAAAGTTGCTATGGCTGCCTCTCAGGAAGGAACCTCAGGACCTTTTTGTCCCCATAGTAACAAGGGCATGGAACACCTGCTCAGCATGAAGTGCAAAAACGTGGTCCCAGTCTACGACCTGCTGCTGGAGATGCTGAACGCCCATACCCTTCGTGGGGGCAAGTCCTTGGTCATGGGGTCTGAGT
Source organism: Mormoops blainvillei (assembly GCA_004026545.1). NCBI lineage: Eukaryota > Metazoa > Chordata > Mammalia > Chiroptera > Mormoopidae > Mormoops > Mormoops blainvillei. The sequence goes on along the minus strand of PVJD01012593.1, from coordinate 13,117 downwards.
GCAGCCCAGCAGAGAAGAGCAAGAACAAAGAAGACGCCCAGAACTCCTGTCTCAGCGATGCCCAGCCCTGAGGTGAACAGGCTGCAGAGGTCAGAGGCCAAAGCGTAGACTCTAGTGCGAATCGTGAGCCCCATCAGGAGAGGGCAGGCCTCATCCGCGTGGCCCTCCTTTAGTTATGGTGGGTGCAGCCTGTACCATCCTTTCTCGGCCTCCCCACACCCCAGGAGTCGGGGTGAGAAAGCCAGCTTCCTTGTTACTCGGGGGTGTGTTGGGCCGCTTTGACTTGCTGGGCCTCATAGGATATCCGTGGTAACTTTTTTACTTTCCATCTCTCTTCCACCCCTTTGGGGCAAAAACAAAAAAACAAAACACAAAACCATCTTAGAGGTTTTGGAATGAATGGTGGAAATCTGATCTGGAAGGGTTGAGAGAAAGTGGCATCTATAGGACGTGGACCAGCCTTTATTGTGTGACCTTAACTGCCTTTTAGGATAGACCTGCGGAAGCTCTCTCTGGACCACTTGACTGTAGGACTGAAAACCGCGATGACAAGTCAACTAGTAGAGCTTCACACTGCCTACCTCACAGGCCTGTGAGGACTGATGTCAGGACCATTACTCTGTTGAAGGACAGAGGAGCTGGAACCCAGGGGGCCAATTGTCCAGCTGGGATTTGAGCCATGCCCTTTCCCAGACCCTGCTGCCATCATCATTCCCTTCTGATGTGCATTCAGAAAGGCTGCTCATTATTTGGGGTGGGGGGGTAGTGTTTTGTGCCTGTGTGATCACTTTCATGGAAGACTATGGAGATTTAAATCTCGCTGCCCCTGGAATTGCCCTTGCTAAAAACTCTCTCATCCCCCAGGGCCCGGTGTGTGTGCTGGGGAAAGGTCCTGTGTTTGCAGGAATGGGGCTCTGTCCTCTGGGCAGGGAGACAGCCATGCTTTCCCAGGGCAGCCCAGCCATCTGGACACACGGCTGTGTGTGCAAGACACACTGTTCCACGGAGGGGTGATAGCTAGTGTCAGGTTCAGGGTCAAACTGTGCAGGCTCGATAAGCACACCACTTGAACAAGACCTAGTTTGTGAGCTCTACTTAGAAAAGAGAGCATTTAGTAATGATTTATAGCAAGAAAGAATTCTTTTACACCCTAGGGCTCTTTTAAAATATTTTCTTATGAGAATATTTATATGGTGGACTGGGTGAAATAGAAACTTAGTAAAATATTAGTTCTTATTCCAAGTGAAACATAAGTAAGGCATCATGATAAAGCACCTCAAATGACAATTTTAACTTTTTAAAAATGGACATTTTCATACAAATTTTCAGGAATGTAGTGAATGTGTAAAATGAGTTATATCTATGTTTTAAAAGTGAGCAATTAAATAATCATGTGTGATTTTTGTGGTTTTAAAAAATTGTGATATGAGATTAAACACATTTTCTTTTTGAAAATAGGTTTACTTTGGCCAGCACATTCTGTATTTACTAAGTCATTAGGATAATTCAATGTTATAAAGGTTAGTTTCTGCTAGTGAGACCTTGAATAAGTCTTAATTTTGATATCAGTGCAATTTTACTAAAACTTGAGCCCGTTTCAGAAACACTGGGACATATGAGTATAACTAGGGAACACACCATTTTCTGTATTCTGGGGTGGTCTGAAATTATTCTCAGTGACTCAGTGTCACAGCCTTAGTGAGATTCAGTACAGAAAACTAGCTTAATTTTATAGGGACCTGGGAACCAGTGTTATCCAGGTCAATTATATTTCTTTCTGGGTTGCCTAGGACCACTTCCCCCCACCCATGACAAATAGAGGCTGGAGTGGGAAGTGGGAGGCAAAGAAGGCAGCCTTGAGCAATTATTTGGCAATGAAATTCTCTTAATTGTATTTATAAAAGAGGTAACAGTTTAAACAAAACCAAAAACAAAATGAGGTCCAAGCCATTGCCACATAAGTATGTAGTGAAGTTCTTTAGATTGAATTTTGATGCCCAACGTAGGCACGAGGCGGGACCCAGGTATCCAAGCACCATTCTCTGCTAAGTCCTCTGCTTATCCTCCTGACTAGTGCATGCTCTTACGAAAACTCATCAGGGTCCATTACTCATTTTTTTCCACAGATATTCCTGCATGGCTGTCAAGGTTGCTCCTTTTACTGCATTTGGATTTAGCCCATCAGGAGGATGTAACAGTTTGGTAATTTCTTGTTTACTCAGGTCTCGCTTGTGTGTGCTGGGGATACAGGTTAGTCAGTCCATCCTGAGAAGCCTCCTTGGTATCGTCTTAGACTGGGGCTGGGCCAAGCAGGCCGTTGAGATAACATGGTCTATAGCTTAAAGGTGTTTTTGTTTTGTTTTGTTTTTTAACATATTCTAGGGACCTTTACCCCTTTCAGATGAAGTGTTTTGAGTCTCTGTGCCCATAAGCTCCAAAATGACCTCTAACACATTTCTAAGAAACCAGGATGCAGGGTTAGGCTGCCATGTTTACACGTTATGCGTAAACCCCTCCATGTCCATTTTAAAGATTAGTCATTTCTTTTTAATAGTGCTTTCTTTTAGATGTCCTCTTTTTAAAAAAGATTTTATTTATTTTTAGAGAGGGGGAAGGGAGAAAGAGAGGGAGAGAAACATTGATGTATGAGAGATACATCAGTTGGTTGACTCTCAGATGCCCCCCACTGGGGACCTGGCCCACAACCCAGGCATGTGCCCTGACTGGGGATCAAACCAGTGACCCTTTGTTTCGCAGGCCAGCACTCTTTCCATTGAGCTACACCAGCCAGGGCTAGATGTCATCTTTTTGGAGGGTGTGCATCCCTCAAAATGGTCCACGGGTAACTTAAAATTCTCCTATAGCTATGGAAGGATTTTCAGTGGTTTTAAGTTCACTTTTTAAAAGGAATGAATTAGGGGGAATAGGACCTGACAACTATAAACAGAAATTGAGTACTGAAAAACAAAAAACCCACCCAACTACATTTTATATGTGATGGGAAAGGGATCCTCAGCTTTGTCGCAGACTTGTGTGGCCAGATTCCTTTCCTCTATTTGATATTTAATACGAGAAATTTAATTTGTGGGAAATGATTGAGATTGGGGCTTAATTCCAAACACAAGTGTCTAATATGGAGTCACACAGACAAATTTCAATTACGAGATAATTATCATGGAATATTCTTAACACTGAGGACGTTAAGACAGAGTGTTCACTCAGGGTCGGGTGGGGGAGAGCTGGCAGTCCCAAAAGATGACCCGTGCGGGCACACCCTGAGGCTGTGCAGTGCAACAGAGCGAGTTTTCACAGGCTGTTCCGACTATGTCTCCCTCCCCTCTCACCACATCCCCTTTGTCACATGCTCACTGTCCCCTAGGACTACCTATGAAGGATTCAACCCTAAAATAAGTTTGAAGAGATTTTTCTTGAAACATTGAGGTGTAACAGAAGATTATTAGCTGTCAGCATAATAACAACAGATCTGGAGGTTAATTGTATTAAAAACAAAGCAATGCGTAATCAAAAGCTTTGCAGAGAGTCTTTATTTGGATTACGTCACCTGCTAGCTTAGCTGGAAGGGCAGTTATTTTAGATTTCAGTAAAAGATCAGTTGGCAGAGCTACATTTTGCATTCATTGGTATAAGCTGCGTTGAAGCAATACTAGAATTTCCTGGCGTGTGACAGTTGAGTTTGGTGGTTAATTAAATCTGCTTAGGGGCTTGCGTATATTGACACCTTTTCAAATTCAAGGTGAACCTTCAGTTTTCTAGGTCTGTTTTTGAAACAAAACATTTTTATTTCTTGAGATTGACACATTTAAGTTACTAAAGATCTTTTAAAAACATGCCAAAGGTTATGTGAAGGAAATGGTAAAAATACTTCGTTTAGTACCTAAAAATAATACGTATCTGAGGAGCATTTACCATGTGCCAGACATATTCTTGGTGCCTCATACACCCACAGTTAGTACTCATAGTAATTACTGTTACCTTCTCTTTCTGGCTGTGGAAACTACGGAGAACAAGCAAACTTGCTTAAGGTCACACAGGGAGAAAGTGACAGAACGGAACACAGGCAGTCGAAGTTCTAGTGCTGAAAGTAACCACATAGTTTAACTAGTTTAAAATATGTATATATATTTAGACTGCAGAATCCATTCGTCAAATGCAGCCTGACAAGCATGGCCACTCTGGTTTAGTGGGGCCTGCTGGTGGCACCCCCACCTCCGCCGCCCCCATCTCCAGAACACCCTTGCAGACATAGAAGTCCTGTCCCATCTTTTATACATGTGTAAATTAAAGTCCAGAGGGGTAAACAGACCTGCTCAAGGTCAATAAAACCACATCTGGCAAAGCTTGGACCAGAATTCAAGTCTCTTGCCTGCCTGGGGAGCCCTGTTCCTGCTCGAGGACTTGCTTCTGTAAGAGTGCTGCTCGAACTGGATCTCAGTGAGTAATGGAGAGACAGCTGAATTACAGCTGCCTTTAGAGCCTACCTTCTCAGCTTAGGTGGGGTCACATAAAGCGTTACAGTCTAGCAGTCATCACAGGTGGAAAGCAGGTGAATTTTGTTATTCCCATTCTCCTATCCTGGCCTCATCAGCTAGCAGGTAGTACTGCCTTCCCCAGGTGCAATTCCTTGGAAATTTACCCATGCAAAATTCTGGTTTTAGGCACTAATGCTTCCCTGTGGAATTTCGTTTCCTATAGTGTGAAACACATGCCACTTATTATTTTGTAGCTCTCAAAGTTGCTGGAATTTGGGCTCTCGTGGCAGCTCTAAAGATACGCCTCCTTTGTGCTATGTGATCTTAGAACCCTGTTTGTTGCTTTGGTGTCATGGATCCTCATTCTCAAATTCCAAGGATCCTGTTTGCTTATGGGCCAGTCACTGTTGTGTGCTGATGGCTTTCCTTTATGGGAAGGGCGAAGGCTTGCTGATGCCAGCCTGGCACACTGCCTGCTAACTGCACAACCTACGCAGCTGCGTTTGTTCTTCCGCGTTGGGCGTCTAAGTGCCACGATGTTCGGCCCTGCAACATGATTGTTCAGTGGTCCTGTGTATCTCAGAGCCTGTTGGCCGGCTATCATTTGTCTTTTTTTTCAGACGAATGCTTTGTACCATTAGCAGGCTTTTAAATGTGGGCCTTTTTTACAAATGAATGTTTGCTGTTGTGTGAAAGAAGATTTTTGAGATCTGCTTTCTGTTCCTCCAGGTACTATTTCTTTGCTGTGTCCCTTTAATGTCAATGGAACTGTGCAGAAGTTTAATGTCACATAAGCTAAATAAAGTGTTTTTCATAATTTTGCTTTTAAAAATGTATTTGTTGGGAGTCGAGTATAAGAACTTTCAGTGAGTAGGTTAAGTAGTGTTCCCAGTCCATTCTAAATTCTATTCTATTTTAGGTTTGCAGAGCCCTTAAAGAATTTGATGAAGACCATGGACACTCTTCCTGGGAAAAGGTACATAAACACAAATGCTTGCATAGAATTTCGGGAGAGTTGAGAATCTCTGACTTAAGCTGTTGTAGACTTTTTAATCTCACACTTACGATGTATGACCACAGGTGCCATGCACACTCAAGTAAAATGAAGCCCACAAAGATATATATTTGTAAACTTGGGTAGATTTTCTATAATTCTCTCATCTGAGTCAATTAGTATTATACCCCTCTTTAGGGATGGGGAGAAAATCATTCATTCATACTGGTGTTACCTTCATGCCAAAAGTCATGTGAAAATTTCCGTTGCAATGGGGAATGTAAAACCTTATAACAATGTAAAGCAGATTATCATTTACCAAGCCTTTGGGACAACATGAGAGTTGAGTGAGGAAAGGCTTCCCTGGGGTGAGGGTTTATCCTGAGAGTTAACTGCCTTGCATTGATTCGCTGGGGTCCCTTCTGAAGGGCAGCAAAGGTCTCCAGAATAGTCACCTCCTCTGGCCTGGGAGGAAGAGAAGGAGGTAGGGATTCTGCTGCCTTCTGCATCTGGCAAACTGGAGCTAAGACCTTCTAACCGACTCAGTGGCTTAAAGACAACGTTTGGGTAACATTTTCACTGAATTTCCCTCTGGGGTTCTTGTAATCCATGAAAGAGGTGAATTATTTTAAAGAGTTAAAACACTCTGAAGTTACAAGGTACAAAAGTACCTTCCCCTCCGTATCACTTCTAACAGTTTGGTAAACTGAGACGGATTCTCTCCAACTGCTCCCTTTCTGCTCGTGAACCGCTGCGCCCCAGGGATGGCTCTGACCCACAGAAGCGGCGCTGCTGCCGGAAGTCTGAGCTTCCTTGGCTTCCCCTGCGGTTTGTGCTTTGCAGAGGAGAGGGGACTGAGGGTGCTGTTGAGTCGGCGGTGTCCCCCAAGGTGCAGGTTAGGAGCGGTTAATGAGGAAACGACTGGTTCAACAACTTCTAATCGCGCTCTTTGTTTAGGTGAAAAGTAGAAGGTGGGAGTGGGGCTGTATGCGAAGCAGGTGGCTTTGCCTGTAGCAGTTATCAAACATTAGTTTGCCTTGGAGGGAGCGGGGGACAGAATAATCTGGGTGAGGGCACCCTTCCTTTTGTTACTACCTCCCACACCAGGCTGTGGCCAGTGCGGCCTGCAGCACTGAGGGCCACACACTGGGTAATTGCCGTATTTGTACAAAGGCGTAGGTTTCTAGGTCTCAGGGGAAAGTGCTTGGTTTTAATTCTAATAGTTTAAAAATAATTTTTGTTCTCTGGAAGATTACACATACTCTTTAGCTGCTTTGTAATATAATCCAGCACAACAAAAGCATGGTCATTTTTTTTGTTTGTTTTAATGAGAAACATCCGAGTTGTACATATGACAAACAGCTTCAGGTACCTGTACCAATCCCCCCTGTGGACAAACAGTTAAAACCTGAAGCATCACTTTAAATGTGAAAAGTCTTATAAAATTAACTTACAAAAATGTCCCTATCAAGTATGTAGTTTGGCATTTACTGTACATTAGTCAAAAGCTCAAGCTAAAATCTGCTTTTCTTAAAAAAAAAAAATCGAAGTTTACATTCATACAGATTCAGCATTGTTAAAAAAATATGCACAAATAACCACATCCATGCAATGTAATTTTTTGAAAATTTAAAGCAGTGTAAAAGAGCAGACCTAAGTACTGAACAGAACATTTTGTCTTGTAACCTGTAGATCACGAGCTGCTTGAATCCTAAACATTTAAATGATTGTTTCAATCAGCCAAGGGCGCATGTGAGTTTCTGAACCATTTCCAAGGCCGGCTCTGCTGGCTTGTTTCTAGAATAGATACTATGTGATGAACACTACTGCTCATTTGACCCTATTACCTACATTTTAATAATGCTGTTTTACAAATAAATCAGAATTCACAAAGTGCTTGGCTCTCCTGGAAACTGCAGTTTCCAGAGATCCCAAACCAGTCAACCAGCTTTGCCACACTGCTCAGGGCAACCGCAGCCCAGGGTCCCTGCCCTGGGTCCCAAGAGAGCCGCCCGCAGCAGGTCCCTGGACCGCGCTGCTGCTCGGCCCCTCACAGGTTGGTCTGCGGCCGTGGGTTGGGCGCGCACGCAAACAGGCTGGTGGGTGGGGTGGCGCTGCTGGCCAGGTCGAGCCCTCTAGGTGGGCGGTGGCCCGTTGGTGTACCTCAGCATGGGGTAAAAGGACCTCGCGAAGTTGTTGGCCTGAGTGCAGCTGTAGTCCTCTTCGGAGGAGGGCAGCAGGCAGGCCAGGAGCAGCAGCAGCAGAAGCAGCAGCTGCAGGGGCAGCGCCGCCCGGAACACCCGGGCGAGGAAGGAGCGCTGTGGCCTCGAGCTGCCTGGGTCAGCGGGGCCGGGCACGCTGTCAACAGAAAAGGTTGAGAGCGCATCAGAAGGTTCCAGAGGCAAAACCCACGTTCCCTGACCCTCTGCTTACGTAAGTCAGGTGCCCAGGACCTGAGATTGCCATGGGGCCAACTGCTGGGGTGCAGGTTTAGAAGAGAAGCCTGACACTTTCCAGATAGAAAACTGGATTTTTATAAAGGCCTTGATCGTGGCATTGGCGAGGGTGGGGAGGTGAGCACGTGAAACGGGGAGTCAGTGCTTTACCTGCTGTCTGTCCTGTTCTTGCCCTTTGTTGTTCTCTCTGCCCCAGACTGCTGGAAAGAGATAATGCAGTTAGTGAGCGGAATATAGTTTAGTTCTGTCGATGATGAAACATCCTTCCTTTTTAAATTACATGCCTTCCTTAGGTAGCCTTCCTGACAAGCTTTTGCTACTAGAGTAATACATTCCATATGAAACGCTACGAGGTAAGAAATGATTGGGTTTGTCGCTCTGTTGTTAATGGAGGTTAGGAAGCCTCTTCAGCGCTGGAAGGGCTCCCGTCTTCCGCCACCTGCTGCAGCCCCAGGGAGAAGCCATCTAGGAGATATACTTTTAAAGACTGAACTTAAAGGCTATTTTATTTTTTTTAATCTCAGGAGTAAGCCTTTCCACACTGACCAGCAGGTAGACACCATCCGTGGTGTCATGAGTTGTCTAATGGGGCCTTGGAGTCCCTTGGAGTCCCAAGTTCCTGTCATCTCAGTGACTCTGAACAATGACCGGGATGGTTCTCCCAGCAGGAAGGGGCGTCTCACCTTTGCGCGGGAAGCTGGCCGGAATGCTGCTGGAGGCTGGTCTCCAGCGTCCACCTCGTCCAAGCTGGGCAGAGCTGGGTCTGGGATCTGAAATCCACACCCCAAGGGTTCATTCAGTTCAGGGAAACAGAGGTTCTGAATAGTCTCAACAGCGCAAAAATGTGCTTCAGGCCGATTCTTCACTGCGCCGCCACCCTCCCCTCCCCCCAGCTCAAATCTTTCTGCAAGAGGGTGCTCTTCTCTTTCTCACTCCCAACTCTAACAGAGACTTTTCAGGCAAAAGGGAATGTAAACCAGGGGGAGACTGAGTCCAGCAGCAGCAAGAGGGACACAAATAGTCGGCAGTGAGCTCGCAGGAAGTGATCACGTGGCCACTGAGACGGTACAGTCTTGGCTGCACCGGCTCAGCTATGTACTGTAGAAGGAGGGGCCGCAGTTTGGGTATTCGTCTGGCACACATTTAAAGAGTAGAAAGTAGGCAAATGAGAGTGTGGTCAGAAGAGAGTGATCAGGACAAAAAAAGAGGACTTGAAAATGTGGCACATGAGAAAAGTGAAGCCTTGAATCTCTCCCCCATGAAGGCAAGGCAGAAAAGATAGGAGGATTAGAATTGTTTTAAAACAATCCAGCCATATTAACAGGAGGTTACTCTTGTTCCATCCCTCTTACAAAGGGTCAAACAGCTCCAAGGACCTTATGGAGCCTTTTAAGGCCACACTGCTAGAGAGGGGTATGGCAAGGCTCTACTTCAATGACATGCTTACGCCCTCCCTCCCACAGCAAGGCTGCAACACTGCTTTGTTGTTTGCATCTAATATGACATCTTTGTATTTAAAAGCCACAGGGGGACTCACCTGGCTTCCCTGCAAGGACATTAAGTCTTGGGACACTTGCTCAAGTAACTGTTTGAGTTTCTTCTCAATAACGTGAACCTTCTCTTCAGCCTCAATGTAGTCTTCTCCATGCCCCTTAATAAGAAGGCTGTCTGAAAGCTCTTGTAAGGTGTTTACTTGAGGCTGACGTTCCAGTAGCTCCTTTTCTAATTGCTAAAAATAAAAAAGTGTGAAAGGGTTCGTTTATCCCAAGGGAAGTAGCATGGCTGGATGAGGCTTTCTTATTCATCCGGGATGAATGATAGGTGGTGCTCCAGAACCTTCTTCTCCTCCTGCCTGTCTGTCCTTAAACTTAGCATCATTGAGAGAGCACGTTGGCTACACCCTGCCCCTATTTTATTATTCCTTCTTATTCTGGTGACAGTTGTGTTGCCAGAGGAGTCAGAGGAGAGAAGTAAGGGAATTAATGGCATAAGGTCACAGGAAACTCTAAATTGGACTCATTGAGAAGTAGCAGCTTAAGCAAACGATGTAGAAACACAGAAGCAGCTGGTAAGTTCACGTGTCTTGTTGAGCATGGTTATCTGGCGCACTGTCTAATGTGGTAGCCACAATACAACATGTGGCTCTTTAACTCAACTAAAATGCAAAGTTCAATTTCAGTCACAATAGCTACATTTCAGGTGCTCAGTGGCTGCCTGTGGCTAGTAGCTCACAGTAGGCAGAGCACATACAGAACATTCCGTCATCGCAAAATTCTGTGGGGCAGTGCTACCCCGGAGGGCAGGGTTTTACCAAGATTTTAGTACAAAGTGTTTTTTAAACAATCAGCAGCATTGTGATTAACATTTAAAATTAAACCACCTATAAATATGTGGATAACAATGTCAACTTGAGTGCAAGTGAGGTCTCATGTTAACTTATTAGTGACATAAATATATGAAAACACAGCCTCCAAGAAATAATACTTTTCTATAGTGGATGTAGAAAACTCATACAAGTGTGACGACTGAGCATCACACTTCCCCCTAAAGAAGCTGTATTCACAAGGGAAAAAAATACTTCGAATGGCCTTAAGTTTCTCAGGGTATCGCTAGACACCTCTGTCCTCAACTCCTGAGTCTTGGAAGACTTCCTGCCCTTGGCCATGGCTCTTCATCCCTGTAGGTCATCCTGCTTCAGAACTACCAAGGGATGCTCTGTTCCTAGCACCCATCGGCACTGTTCCCGGGACACCAGGTGAGGCGATCTACGCACTGACCTCCTGGCAGAGGCCACTGGTAGTGCAGGGCCCCTTCAGATGGAAACTCACCATGAGTTCTTCCTGACACTCCAGGAGAACCCGGGGGTCTGCCTCTGGGTCAGTGATACGAGCCTCTTGCCGCCGGCCCTCGGCACTTGCTAACCAAAGGAGCAGGCTTTGACTCAGCTGGTGGAAATCCTAAAAAACAACACACGTCATAGCGTTGCCCTTTTGTAAGAGAGAAGATGTGCTTGCTATTTCTAGTCCATCACAGTCATCTGCTCTTACCCAGTGAATAAAAGGGCCCCAAAACAAGGGAAAGGGGAGCACAGGACAAAGAGCCCTTGGAATAGCCCCTGGAGGTGGGGTGAGCTTTGTTTGCCAAGTGAAAAGTGTCGACAGAAAGGTGGGGCTTCCGAATGCCCCCCCCTCCATATGACATAGGAAGACCACACACATTACTCAACAAACATTCGAGGTTCAGGGGCTGAAAGGGATAACCCAGTAAGGCCAGGCTGTGGCCTAAGGACAGGGCCGCATGTGGGCTTACTGGTGGCTCATGTTTCCAAGACGGGGGCAGAGGTAACATGGGCCAAGCATTTACTGTGTGTCAGGTGCCGGGCCAAGATTACAAGCATGCAGGCCTAAAAAGAGCTTTGTGAAGGAGGCACTAAAATGATCCCCATTTTTCAGATGAGAAAACTGAGGTCCAGAAGGTTCAATGATTTGCCCAAAGTCACATAGCTACTACAGGCTGCAGAGCAGCTTAACCTGCTCCTTGTTCCAGGGCCAGGTGTCTTCATTACTCTGTAGCCTTGCTGGCAAAGCTGCAGAGATGGGCTAATGCTGGAGTGGCATTTCTGACCACTGGAATGCTTGCTGGAACCCTTACACTATGAGTGGGCCTGGGCGACAGAGGAGGAGATGCAGGGCAAGCATTGGCCCCTGGGACAGCAGGTGGGTGTCTTCGGAAACAAATGGTAAAACACACATGTTTCCTAACACAAGCCTTATCTGGCTGTACCAAAGCAGCGGGATGATGATAAAAATATCTGCTTCTCCCACCCACGTGAGCCTGGCTGTGCCCAGGACTGGGCCTCGGGTGCCGGCTGTGGGTGGCGTACCTGGCACTGCATGAGTGACTGCCGTAAGCCCTCTCTCCAGCTCTCCACGGCACCCTGCACAGTGTCCCAGTGCTGCCTCAGCTGGCCGACTCTGTCCTGGAGCTCTTTGGCCTCGGTGCTCCCAGTCTGCAGAAATTCCTTGCTGTTCATGTTGACAGAGACCACTAAAGGCTTGTAGGTTTCAAAGGCTTTCAGTATCTCCTGCCGCAGAAGAAAAGACTGGGTGAGGCACGCTGAAGGCAGTGATGTGGGGTTCACTTTGAACTGCTGTGGGGAACAGATCTTCCAAACACTTCACCATGCTAAGGCGACAGAAACAAGAGTGACCTTGCCTGTGACTGGCTGGGAAGCGTCAGGTGGGGGAGCTGCCTTACAAGGTCAGTGAACTTGGCCGGCCAGGCTGAGAGCAGCGGCCTGTCTCCTGGCCAGTCAGCTTAACCACAGGCCAACTCAACTGGACCTCCTGAACTCTGGTTGCCTTACAAACATTTCTGGACCAGATTAAGAGTCTTCCAGATAAAGTACACTTCGTTATCCTGCATCTGCTGCTCAGTATCACGAAGTGTTATTCCTTAGGATGAATGGTGACCCCTAAAATACAGGGTCTGGCACAAACAACAACCCTTTTTTATTACAAAATCTTAAGCATGTAATTCTGTAACATAACAATATCACACGCAAGCACACCCTATGACATTTTAGGTGAAATGTTCAAATTAAAACTAAGTTATTACCCTACCAACCACACTCACGCAGGCCTTACTTCTGCCGGACCCTGTAGTAACGCACGAGTAAAACAACAGTACAAACATGAAGGCTGCCTGAACCTCCCAGCTCCCAGCCCCTGCCCTGGGCCCATTTAGGAGCCCCGGCTCATGCTTAGGGCACCCCTGAAGTGCAAGGGCCTCACTGCCCTTCCCTGGTCTCTGGCCAGGCATCCCAGTGGGACGAAGGCAAATCCTAACCATGGAGTAACCAGATCAGGCCACAAAAGTCATCAGCAGGCGAGCTGGTCCTGGTCCCCGCCCTCCCCACTCCACCACCCATCTGGGCTGCACACAGTTGGGAAGGGCATTTTGAAGCTGCCTCTCAGTAGCCACTAGCACCTCCATGAGAGCCAGCAAGTGCCTCTGAAGTCAGAGCTTCCCGGCACTGGGCATCTAAGCGACGTCTGCCCAGCACTGGGCTGAGTTTTGGGACCATTTGTGGACAGCCTTCTGGAGTGAAAAAGATCTGCGCCTGCGTCCTTGCCAGGAGGCGACTGACTGCCATCAGACACCATCCACAAGTTCCC
>PVJD01012592.1:0-38832 GCA_004026545.1 Mormoops blainvillei | reverse complement strand
TGTTAGTGATGCAGTTACGTGGAGCAAGGAGAAGCCAACCTAAACAGCAGGGCTTAGTACATTATCTTTCACCTTGAAATAAATATCTTGCTGTATACTGTTTACTGAAAAGATATGCACATAGCATGTTTGGCATTTACCTTATTTGAATAATGATATTGACAATACTACTGTCCATATTGAATCTCAATATGTTGGAGACAGAATTCACAGACACATGACAATGTTACTGTGTTTACTAATGAGTTTGCTAAGTACAGTAATAGCTCAGCTATCGGAACATTCATCTGGCATTATTACATATCCAGAACCTGCAAGATTCAGTAATCAAACACACACAGAATGGCCTCTGAGAAATGAAGTTGAGGTCATGTCTTCTTTGTGACTATTTGAGGAAGAGTTGAGGAAGAGTTGAGGAAGTAGGGAAAATGACACTAAGGAGACAAAGCTGAGAAGAATGGTTGCTTTTGTTATAAAGATCACTCCTGTGGGTATTGGAGCCTCAATTCCATCAAGGTTTCCTAAAAATTGAAGGGAATATCTCTCAGAACTGTCCTCTCCAAAGAAAGGTGGCAGGGGCATTAGTCAATGGTGGAGGGTGCCCCAGTACTTCTGGATGGCTCATACACACAGGTACAAATCCAGAAAACTCTCAACATCTTCAAGCCATTGAAAAGGCCAGGGAAGAAAATGAAAAGACAGCACTGGGAGTTATAAGATTCCAACTTGAACTTATGGGAAACCTATGAGTAACATCCACCATTTCAAGCTCAGGCAAAATACAAGATAAAGCCCAGAAGATTTGCAATAGGTTACCAGAGGTGGTCTCTCTTTGCTATCTATAACCACCACTCTAGCAGAGATGGAGTACAATGGGTATAGTTCATCCATTGCTTGAGGAAATACAAATTATCACAGCCTTTTGTAAAACTATTTGACAACATCAATTAATACTAAGAATGCGTATTTCTTGCCCACAGGTCTGTCCTCTGAAGTATATACTATACAAATAAAGGTACAAGTACATAAAGATAAATGTAGAATGATGTTTATTATGGATTCTACAAAGTACAGGAAAAAAGAATGACTGCAGTAGGGAAAACATTATTTTACATGTACATCATGGAATACCATACAACCAGTAAAAGAATGACTCAGCAATTGGCTTCGATAAATTTCCAGTGAACTATATTTTATGAGAAAAGCAAGGTTGAAAAATGTGTGATAATATAAACTTGTTTTTGTAAAATGAGCAAATACTACAATTTTCTGAGGATGTGTTTGTGATTACATGCATATGAAGAAAGTGAAATGACAGAAGGTTGTTAGCATGGGTAACCAAGTTGGATAAAAGAAAAGATTAGTAGTAATGGTGTAGTGGAGGAGAGAATAGAGTGAGGGAAGTCTGAAGGGAAGGGAGCAAAATTTTCTTAATCAAAAAAATATTGTAGACTTCTGATCAAGATGGAGGAGTAGGCAAACATGCTTTGCCTCCTAGCACAACTACACAAAAAATTACAGACAGACCTCAAAACAAAAACACCCAGTACCATCAGAAAATCAAGTTATATGGTAGTACGACAACCAACCAAGTACGACAACCAAGGATTTAAAGAAACCACATTCATTCAGGTGGGTAGGAGGGGCAGAGACACGGAGCCCATGCAAAGAGGTGCAGAGACCTGGTATGGCATGGAGAGGTGGCAGAACAGGCAGTCCCACACTCACATGTGGTGGATAAAAATCCCAGCCCCAGGCCAGATCATACAGCCCAGGGTTCCAGCACCAGGAAAATAAATCCCCATAACTCCTGGCTATAAAAATGAGTGGGGGTTAGGGCAGCGGGAGAAAGTGCCAGATTTTCAGCACACTCTGCTTAAAGGGCCCAAATGGACATAGAACTTATGCAAACCTATCCCCTCTGGGATTCAGCACCAGGGCAACAGCTGGAAGGGCACCAGTCGCATACAGGGAATAAGTGAAGTGACTGGAAACAGGGCGAGTGCCAGGAAAACCTCCAGAAGCCAGGCAGTCACCTTGTCCCCTCTCCAAACCCTCCCCACACACAGAATCACAAAGCAGGAAGCAGGTTGCCCCACCTGGTGATCACCTAAGGCTCTCCCCCACACAATTTACAGGTGCCTTTTCTACAATAGGCCATGCTCCTAAGAATGGAAGTCAAAGCAGCTCTATCTAATACACAGAAACAAACACAGGGAAGCTGCCAAACTGAGGAGACAAAGAAATATGGCCCAAATGAAGAACAGAACAAAACCCCAGAAAAAGAACTATATGAAATGGAGATAACTAGCCACAGATGCAGAGTTCGAAACACTGGTGATCAGGATGCTCAAAGAACTCATGGATTATGGAAACAGTATAAAAATACCCAGACAGAAATGAAGGTTACATTAAGTGAAATAAAGAAAAATCTACAGGGACCCAACAATGCAGGGGATGACGCTAAGATTCAAATCAATGATTTCGAACATAAAGAAGAAATAAGCATTCAACCAGAAGAAAAAAGAATTCAAAAAAACAAGGATAGTATAAAGAGCCTCTGTGACACCTCCAAATGTACCAATGTCCAAATCAGAGGGATGCCAGAAAGAGAAGATGAAGAGCAAGAAACTGAAAACTTATTTGAAAAAATAACGAAAGAAAACTTCCCTAATTTGGTGAAGGAAATAGACATACAAGTCCAGGAAGCAGAGAGAATACCAAACAAGTTGGACCCAAACAGGACTGAGGCACATCATACTTAAAATGCTGAAGTTTAAAGATAAAGAATCTTAAAAGCAGCAAGAGAAAATCAGATAGTTACCTAAAAGGGAGTTCCCATAAGACTGTCAGCTGATTTCTCAAAAGAAACTTAGCAGATTAGAAGAGACTAGCAAGAAGTACTCAAAGTGATGAAAAGCAAGGACCTACAACTGAGATTACTCTGTCCGGCAAAGTTATCATTTAGTTTGGAAGGGCTGATAAAGTGCTTCCCAAACAAGGTAAAGCTAAAGGAGTTCATCATCACCAAGCCATTATTACATGGAATGTTAAAAGGATATATTTAAGAAAAAAAATCAAAACTATGAACATTAAAAGGGCAACAAATTCACAACTACCAATGACTGAATCTAAAATACAAACTAAGCCCCGGCTGGTGTAGCTCAGTGGATTGGGTATTGGCCTGTGAACCAAAGGACCTCTGGTTTTATTCCCGAGTCAGGGAACATGCCTTGGCTGTGGGCCAGGTCCCCAGTAGGAGGCACACGAGAGGCAACCACACACTGATGTTTCTCTCCCTCTCTTTCTCCCTCTCTTCCCCTCTAAAAGTAAAATCTTTTTAAAAAATAAATAAAAATACAAACTAAGCAATCAACCAGAACAGGAACAGAATCATAGAAATGGAGATTATTTGGAGGTTATCATCTTGGAGGGGAAAAAGGGAGAATGGGGGAAAAGGTGCTGGGATTAAGCATAGTGGTAGGTACAAAATAGACAAGGGGATGTTAAGAATAGTATAGGAAATGGAGAAGCCAAAAAACTTATATGTATGACCCATGGACATGAACTAAGGGTGGATTGCTGGAGCGAAGTGGGGTACTGGGTAGAGGGGGACAAAGGGTAAAAAACTGGGCAACTGTAATAGCACAATCAATAAAATGTATTTTTAAAAAGTATTGTGAAGGAACATGTAGAAAGGACACATGGACAAAGACAATGGGTGTGGAGAGGATTGAATGTGGTAGATGGGGGAGGGGAGGGGGAGGGAGGCTAAGGGGGGAAATGAGGACAACTGTAACTGAAAAATTAATTTTAAAAATTAAAATAAAATATGTGATATGATTATGTACATAATAAAATTATGTAACTAATAATTTTAAAAGAAATTATTTTCATAATCATACTGGAAATAACTTAAGAATGTAAAGAGACTTCCTTGTACTTATTTTATGTTTTTGCAATAAAAATGTAAAAAGAATGCCAAAATGTTATAAACTTTTTGGCTTTAAAATCTTAACTTGACCCTGTAGACAATGAATGAAAATATGATGTCTTTTAGGCCATTGAGCATAAAAGGCACACAGGTTCAAGTGATCTGTAGGAACTAAAGAGATTATAAAGTTTCAACCTTATCTAGCCAATAAACTCCTTGTTTCATAGTGCATATATGTATTAACATCTGTGAGAACATGACAGAGAGAGAAAGAGAATGGGTGAAAGAGAGAAAGGAAAAGGGACGGAGAAAGGGAAAAAAGAGGGAGGAAAGGAGCAGAAAAGAGAGAAGGAAAGTATGGAAGTTATAGTGTGTGTGTGTGTGTGTGTGTGAGCACGGAAGTTATAGTTGTATTAGAAGTGCAAAAAAAACAGAATGAGAATATGAGAGAGAAAAATGAGGGAGGAGGAGACAAAGAAGAATGATGATGTTGTTGAAAGAGACAGGAAGATAATAAAGAAACACAAGATGATAGGGACAGGGAGAAGTGGAAGGAGGAAAGGAGAGAAAGAGAAAAGAGGAAGGAGGGAAAGAAGGAAGGAGAGGATGGAGCAAACTTTTTCCAAAAGGGAGATTTTTCACATCTGGGAATAGATTGCAGAAAACAACCATAACATCCAATGATACAAGGAAAATTATAATTAAGCTCTTAGAAAAGAATAAAAATTCCTAAGTTTGCAGATATATTAATTCCAAAATAATTCCACTTATATCACTTTTGTTTTCATTGTTAATGAGGCAGAAACACATTTGTTTGAAATAAAATTGTACATATGGTATTGTTTACTCTCCATGTTTTCATATTTGGAAATATTGGTGAACTCAATATAACAGTAAGAATTAAGTTTTACCAACAGTTGCCATCCAAGAGCTAAATCTTAGTGAAGAAAATAGATTGGGCTCTTTCCACATGAAGTAAAAGCCATCAAACTAATTCATGTTCATGTAAGTGAAGCCTAAAAAAGAAAAAAATACTGTCTACAGTGAGCTATATAATGTGTTGATCAACACTGATCTCATCATTCTCAAAATCAGAGTAATTTTTAAAGTCGTTGAATTTCATAGAGACAAGGAAACAATCCACAACCTCTATCCATGCTGCCCTACCCCTCTCCACACACACCCCCCTTTATCTATTGAGGAAAAATTGAAACCAAGAAAAGAAATATGTCAACATTTACTTGATTTTGAAAAAATATTTCAGACATTGATTCCATAGGTTTTCCTCTACTGTCCCACCACAACATTGTGAATGGGTCATGATTACTTTTACTCTTACAGATGAGGAAACAAAATTTGTTAGGTTAAAGAAGTTTCCCCAGATGACATGACCATGGGATATTAGGACAATGGTTTAAACCCAGGGAAATCCGACACAAAAAGCTCCCTTAATTTTATTTACTGTATCATAGTCATTTTGTCATACAGTTAAGTGTTGTGGAATTGTGCCAGCTCAAAGAATGGCATAGAGAAAGCTCGTCCCTGTACCTTACATGTCATCTATTACTACATGTCCAGTTAAAAAAAGTTAAACAGGTTGACATTTATTGAAAAATTTCATTATTTCAAACATCATATCAAGTGCTTTAGCCAGTTTATCATTTAATACTTATGGTAAAAAAAAAAAAAAAGATTGGTGATATGCACTCTGATTGACAGAGAAATTGAGTCCCAGAAATGTAGTTTTTTAAGGCAGTAAAGGAAAAAAAACAATGAAATCAGGAATCTAACTCTAGTCTACTTTACTCTAAAGCTACCTAATGGTCGTAAACTAATCCCCCTTCCTCCCAGTGTGAAAAAATATATGTTTAAAATGAAGAACCACAACTTGTAAGACTAAGTACCTCAAGATTAAAGGTCTTTTCACTTGAGAACTAATGTTACAGAACACCAGAATTTTTTTATTGCCATGGTTGCAATTCTTTAGTCTTTAAGGAGTGTCTTAACCAGAAGACACTCCTTTGTCTTTCTGAATGCAAACAAAATGAACATTCAAAGTTTGATGTCCTTCAGAGCCATGAAGGTTTTATGATAAATGCCTGCCTGCTATGGGGAGGTGGACTGATGGGGACAGGGTGACAGAGAAGGCAAAGACCAGTGGGAAGAAGGTGAGCAGTGGGGAGGCGTGGTGCCCTAGGCCTGACAAAAAGACTGCAAAGAAGCCACGGGTTATGGGGACTTTTCAAATGAATACCTACCGAAACTAAGGTAAGCCCCTTCCCTCCATCTGCACTAGGAAATCCTTGACTTAGTAGTATGTCGGTGCAAATGGATTGCTTTGATGAACCTGAAGTAGGGCTGAGAATGGATTAAATTTTGGAAAGGGGTACACGGATGGATACTAAGCATAAATACAGTGCTGTGTGGGTCACACCCCAAGGAAATGGGAGCCCTATTTGCTACCCTGCCAACTCCTAATCTGTAGACATTTTATTTTTTGACTCCCCACACCTTCTTGCTCTCCATTAGCATCTCACTACGGTATTTGCTATTGACCTTTAGTCAATGCAAACACCACTAAGCATGCTTCCTTCATAAAGAACCAATGAAGGGACATAAGATGAGAAAGTACAGAGAAGTCACAACAACAATTACTATCAGATTCTCTCTGCAGAGCCAAGGGAGACAAGAAAGAGTAGGGCTGAGAAGCAAGGATTTGTCTCTCTTACCACTTGAGATTTATGTTCTCCTGTGCTAACATATACCTGAAGGGTTTTCTCTGAAGTGGAAGGCAACTTCTTTGTCTCTGAAAACAGGAAGGTTGTGATTTATCATGGTTGGTTGTCCACTCATTCATTCATGAGCCACAGGCACCAAAAATCCCTATGATACACATACATCACTTACTCTCCTGCAATTGTATATGCAAGAACTGAAATCAGCATGCACTACTGTCAAAGGATTATCAGTTTACCTACACCTACTTTATCTCTTACAGTTATCTTAATGTATAACTTCTAGCTGTGCGACCAGAAAGCTATTTCTTTCTGCTTTGGTTTCCTCACCTGTAAAATGCACCCAATGGGGGTAATTGTAATTGTAATTGGAATGTGATGAGGGGTCAATAAGATATATTGTAAAATAGTATCTGATACATGGTAATCACTCAATAAAAGCTTTATTTTAAAGTCAAAGAATACAGAGAAGTGCAACTATATTACACATCAGTGCTTTTCAGATTATCTATAATGACAGATCAGATGCCCCCATCTGGCCACCCACCATGGACTAGTATTTCTGTATTGCTGTGCCTGAAAACCAGGACAATGTCAAACTGCTTTAAAATTTTCAAAATGCATGCTCTCCATTTCTTCGCACATTTCATTGTAGATCAGTAAGTTTGTCAGCCAACATCCACCCACGAACCATATTTTGAGGGGCACTTTAATAGAAGACCGTAACTGACTCATAAGATCACAAGGTTAAAATAACAGGCTCATTGTCATCATTCCATTTTCTTTATTGAAATTCTTTGAAACTATAGTCCACATAAGAAAAATAAAATGGGTAAGTCCTGGCAATATGTTCACATTAAGCAAAAAAAATACATTCACCTTATCTGTCTCTATCATTGAGGCAAAAGATTAGGAAGTCAGACTTATTAAAATTATATATATCAATAATATATCAGGAATTATGTATCAAAGCCTCTTCAACGCTATGTATATCCACTCTAAAGCATCAAACCCTCCATCAGGAAAGAGAAAACAACTCAAGTATTCTACATGGCTGTGTAATGCCATGAAAAAAAAAGAAAAAAAACAGGAGAGTACAGTAAATTGCATCATTTATCAAGGCAGTTGATAATAATGCACCAGCAGACCTGCATTTGACACGGGCACGTAACTTATTACCAGTCCCAAACCACCAGAACGCACACAGAAGAGTATTTTCAAAAGCACTTACCATTTATTCAAAGTGTTTTGAAGTATGAGAAGAGCCAAATTTCTAGGCAGTCAGTAGACACTACATTCCAAGCATACTTAAAATCACAAAGGAATAGATCTGACTAAGAAAAATAGCCAATAATTAATTCTACAATTACTTTTTATGTGCACTAGTACAAAAGCAATATTTGGAGTCCAAAATATTGCATATAAATTACTGTTCATAATGAAATGTACCCAGGTTTTTATTAGTCTAAATCATTATTTTTAGAAAGCAAAACCACCAGTCAAGTAAATACCTATTATGATTTGAAAATGTAAACTACAGAACTAACTTCAAAGAAATTAAGAAAAGTGATGTTTATCTCCTTAAATAGTACATCTATCCATAAAGTGCAAACTAATATTTTCATGACATAACTTACATACATTACTTTATATATGATGTATTAGATAACCTTAGAAGAATCATGGTTGAAAAGTTTAAAATATTACCTAGTTCAGCATTCAACTCTATTAGTCAGATTTCTTGAATTATAACAATTTCTACCTCTGTGGTTAGGGAAATAATTAAAATCACAATGAAATAACCTATAGCCCCACACCCAACTAGAAGGACCAAAAAGAAACAAACGACAAAACACAGTGATGTACAGTGCCGGCGAGCAGCCAGGTCTACCGAACTCCCATGCATTCTCGTGAGAACAAAAGCGGCACAGGCATTTTAAAAGACATTTAGGTAGTTTCCTATAAACAGTCACCTATCATGTCACCCAATAACCCCACACCTAAGTACCTTCCAAACAGAAATGAGAACATACTTCAGATTGGTAACATTATGTGTGCTTGTGATTGGGTAAAAGCTGTAGCTTGTAGCAGACGCTAATAAAACCAAGAACGTGTATGATGGTTAGTTTTCTTAAAACAAATACCACAGCAATTCTCAACTGCATTCAGAATCGAAGTCAAAAGTTGTTACAACATGAGCATTAACAATAGATGTGTGCAAATGCAGACGTGTCAAGAACACGAGGGCATGCACCCATGATGTGATGATCTAAGACAGAATCTTTGTAGGATTTTCTTTTAATAACAGGGATAATTAATGGAAAAATCCGTGTGCCAGACCTGTCCTCTAAGAAACACAGACTTCTGTTGTAAATATCAATACAATAAGCAGATGTATTTATTTAAAGGATATATATTTTTAATCAGAGAATTACACGAATTCAAATTCACTTCATCAAAAATATGTAGCATGGCACTAAATAATGAGGCCTTTTGAATTAACATAACTTAACATTAACCACCCAAACGGATCCTCAGAGTACCAGCTTTAGAAATGATCTATTACTTAATGATAATACTGTGCTCAAAACTTCTTTCAGTTATCTTTGGAATTACCCTCAGAGCTTCTTCACAACTCACATGAAAAAAAGTCTTTATAATGTTTTACCTTTACCAAAGTTATCAAGCTTTATCATTCATGTCACTTCACCGGACTTCACTTAAAATAGCTTTTGAAAATTTCCAAAACAAAAATCCATTTTGGAGCACAACAATTTCCCATCTGGTTCTTATCCCCAAGGCTATGTAGTAGTTTGAAGTTTATAGCACCAGCCAAGAAAACTATTGTTAAACTGAAAACAAAGGTTTAACAAATACATTTTGGGCCGAGCAAGGAGAGTAAGGCACATCACTAGGGCACAAAATTTAAGAGAAAGAGTACCCAAAAAACTCAGCTATCAAGGTAACTAGTGTGATAATATATTTTTTTTAAATGCAAAATCGATGCAAATATTCACAATGAACCAAATATCAAATTTTAAATAAACACAACAGAACCCAAACCTGAGCTTATATACCTCACCTCACTTGTCTGATTACCAGAGAGAGAGAGAGAGAGAGAGAGGAAGGAAGGAAGGAAGGAAGGAAGGAAGGAAGGAAGGAAGGAAGGAAGGACAACAAACTCACAATTAGCAATAACTGAAACCTAAAAACAAAAACAAACTAAGCAAACAATTAGAACAGGAATAGAATCACAGAAATGAACATCACATGGAGGGTTATCAGTGGGGAGGGGTTAGGGGAGAAAGGGATAAAAGATACAGGGAATAAGAAACATGAATAGTAGGTAAAAATAGACAAGGGGAGGTTAAGAATAGTATAGGAAATGGAGAATCCAAAAACCTATATGTACAACCCATAGACATGAATGAAGAGGTGAGGGGATTCTGGTGGGAAGGGGGAGGCAGGGCAGAGGGGAATAAAGGGGAGGAAAAGAAAGAAAAAAGAAAGAAAATCTTGAGAAAAAATGAAAAGAAAAAGATTCCTCAATTAAAAAAGAAGAAGAAAAAGAAATCCTGCCATTTGCAACAACATGGTTGAAACTTGAAGGCATTATGCCAAGTAAAGTCAGATGACAACTACAAATACTGTGTGATCAATCTTTCATGAATGTGGAGCCTAAGAAATCCAAACTCATATAAACATAATAGATTTGTAGTTGCCATGCGGAAGGGTGTCTGGGGTGGGAGAAATGGGGGAAGATGGTTATAAGTTACAAACTTCCAGTTATAAATTCTGGGGATATAATGTGTAGTATAGTGACTTTAGTTAACAATACTACATTTATATTTGAAAGTTGCTGAGAGAGTAGATCTTAAAAGCTCTTATCACAAGAAAATAACATTATAACCATGTGAGGTGATAGGTGTTAATTAAACACTGTGGCAACCATTTTGCAATATACACATATATCAAATCATTATGTTGTACACCTTAAACTTATATAATAGTATATGTCGATTGTATCTCAATAAAACTGGGGTGGGGGTGCTTACATGGGAAAAATAAATCATCCGATTACCTTGTCATCACATCTTGCCTTATTGAGCCAGTTACCGTGAGCCCAACCAGGACGATCAGAAGAAAGACCCCAAAGGAAATGAAATCACAGATTTTACACAACGTGGAAACACAGCCTGGCTCCTTCAGCTCCATTGGGAATGTCAGTGTGGTCACGTGAATAGTAAAACTCAAATTCCACCAGCCTGTTCCCAAACAGGGTAAGTGCAGAGTTTTAGCCTCTTGCAAGCACTTCCCCCACCCCCACCCCAGTGCAGCTCACGTAGTCAGGAACCACAACTCTTTGGGGGGGGGGGGTGCTGCTGTGCACATATTTAAAGTTAGGGCAGGAGAGAGTTCGATTACACCTATACTCGCCTACAAAATCTTTTTTTCACAAACATGCTTAGAGGTGACATAGGGGCTAGGAAGACACAGTTTTCCTGACCTATCAAATATTTTAGAAACTCATTAAAAAAAAAAAACTTCTCGAGGATGCTCAAATAGCATGAATGTCCAATCTACAAAATATGGTGCTATAATCACATGATAGCTATACTCCAGCTGTCCAACCCTTAGCCACAGTTCTGAGCTGACTCAATCTTGGCATTTCTTCTCCCACAGAAAAGTATGATGAGAACTTCAGAGAGGAACTTGGGTTCAGTGGCTACAAGATCTCAATTGGATTCTCTATTTCTCATTTTATGTCCTTCCTGCTGAGATGAACTCTCTATTAGGGTTAATGTAGGAACTAACTTACCCCAGAAGGGCACTGAAAGGAGCAGCCAGCAAAATTAACACTGAGACTAGCTTAGCAAAGCACTTTGCAAATGAAAACCAGTTCTCCTCAGAATATCAAGTACAGAATCAAAGCTATTATTTCAAATAATTTAGCTCTTTCACCTCAATTACACACATAATTAACTGAATTGTGTCATTTTTAAGGAGCATTCTGGGTTAGGACACACTGGTTTGTAGCCACAAAATCCTGAGAATTTGAAGAGGTCTTACTTCTACCAACTTCCGGATGAAATTTCCCTGAAATTCCCTACATTATTGACCATTAATCACACAGTTCCAGGAAGGAGAATCCTCATTCAAAAGTGCACATTCCATGCTCAGTCCCAGAGTCTCTCCTCCTCACAGCCAGCTCTCTTGAGCCACCATTCACACCAAATCTGGTTTTTTGCATTCATATATAGACATCCTAAAGTTTCTCCTATCTTGTTTATTCATTCATTCAACTATAAACGCACTGAATCCCGGCTACTTTCCAGACACTCTTGAAGTTTACAGCAGTCAACAAGAACAGTGATGTCTCTGCTGTCATAGACTTTGCATCTCCAGCAAGAGACATACTTAACTCCTCCACTTCTTGGACTTTCCCTTAAGAGGTAATTGTCTTGAACAGAAAATGCATGGCCCTGCCTTCATTCTCTTTCACTCCATAACTCACCACATTCTGGCTTTAGTCCTCCCTTTTTTATTCTAGTAGCTATTTTATTTTGTGTATCATTTTTCCATTTGCCTTCCAATGTCTCTTGGCAGTATTTATTAGTATTGTCCTTTTCATCATTTCGGAACCTCTACTTGATTCCTGTGCTATCATCTTTGCCTATTTTTTCTGTAGCCTCACTGGTAGGCTCAATATTTTTTCTTTTCTTCATCCTCACTGCCTACCCTCATTTCATCATTGCATATTCCAGTGAATCTGCATTGGGATCTATTTCTGGTCCAACTTTATTTACTTTTTCTAGAGTGAATTGATCTAGTTCTTCAACTATAGATATATACTTAAATGTCCCAAGTATGTATCTTGGGCTCAGAGTTTCTCTTTAATTCTGAACTCAAAGCTTCCAACTGTTCTGTTTGGCATATTTATTTGAATCACGCAAGCATCTTGACTATATTTAGTGCGGGGACAGGTTACATCTTTCCTGCTGAACAGCACTCCCATCCCTGCTCCTCTGCCATCATGCCCTATCACCTCCATTCAGGAGTAGCACCACCAACGACGAGCCAGAAATATGGGTGCTTTCCTGTACATCTCTTTCTGAGTTATTCCCATGCCACTAAATCTTGTTCGACCTTCCTCCTATGTCTTGACTCTAGCCTTTTCTCCATACCCAATCCCCCTGCCTGAATGTAGGCTACGTTCATTTCCCATCCAGCTTCCTATAGAAAACTATTCGGTCTCTCAATCTTAGTTTGCTCTAATTCTTCTCCACATTGTTATGAGAGTGATATTTTATAAAAGCTAATTTCATACTATTCACATTTTGAACACTTCAAAGATCCCTCCTACCATGTATATGACAACAAGACCCTTCCAAATGACCTTCTACCTACTTGTTCAGCACTGAATCTTATCTTGTCTCCCCATCTCCTTGCTCTCAGGTCACACTGCCCTGAAGTCATAGATTCTGTCTCCCAAGCCCCTTGGTCTTTGCATATCCTGGTCTCTACCCAGAGCACTTATCCCATCCTCTCCTCTCACACACCCTTTCAGACTTGACTCTAGATTCCCATCAGAAGCCTTCTCTATCCCTCGCTTCCCCAGCCCTAACCATTGCCTCCCATGTTCCTACAGGTTTTAATTCATATTTTTAAAGGCACCACTTTTCACAATGCATTATGATGGCACATTCACTTTTCTGTTTACTTTAACAGGCTATGAGCTTCTTGAGTTATGGTCTGTATATCATTTCTGTGTGTATAGAGAGCACTTCACCTAGTATTCACCAAATTTTAAAGAACTCAGTATGTGCACAGTGGATTAATCTTCATACTGATTTCTAAGCTG
This sequence comes from Mormoops blainvillei, assembly GCA_004026545.1. Classification (NCBI taxonomy): domain Eukaryota; kingdom Metazoa; phylum Chordata; class Mammalia; order Chiroptera; family Mormoopidae; genus Mormoops; species Mormoops blainvillei. The sequence goes on along the minus strand of PVJD01012592.1, from coordinate 25,301 downwards.
ACAACATTTGCTGTCATTTAAAGACCTGTTGCTCTACTCCATTCACAGCACTAGTCATTCCCTCTTGTTTGCTGATGGCATACCTTATGCATACTTCCATTATTACACATAGCACCCTGTACTCTCGTAATTTCATCTCTTATCTGTCTTCTATTTGACATTGTACCCTCTAGGTAGGGACTCTATATCTATTTATCTTGTTTTTCCAAGTAACCTAGAACAATGCTTGCCACATGAGAGTAAAATCAGGAAATAGTTACTGAATGGAATTAAGTTAAATATCCAGAGGCATTAGAAATCAGTTTTCCAAATACAAAACAAGGCCTAAATGTATTAACTTTATCAGCATTTTTCCATCTTAACATAAATTTTAAGGGTGACATTACAATGTAAAAAGAAAGATTCCGATGGCAGGCAAATTCTGGATTTCACTGAGTCATTTTCACTTCTCTCAGGATGTATGCCATTCTATTAATGAAAAAGCTTGTATAAAAGAGTGTGAATTAAAACTTAATACAGCTTTGAGGCCAGAGGTGCTGAGTAGAATTTGAAAGTCACATACAAGAGAGTTCCAGAGCACCCCCACCTTACAAAGGAAACAAAGAAGCTCTGGCCTGGCCAGCCCCTTGGGTGCTTTATAATGTAAGGCAGTTCCTACCCAGCAAGTGCGATTCCTTGGAGACTAAGCAAACATCTTATCAAAAATATGTATATCAACTTGAGTCCTTAACAGACTGTTCAGTTTTTACATAAGCAAAATATACATGGTTTAATATTAAAAGAAAACTTTTCTTCTACTTTGCCAATCTGCCAATACAGAACAAGAAGGAATTATATTAGTAATCAGTACCATACACTTAACATCACTAGAGTCTTGTTGAAATAAGGAGGGAAAATTAGAAAGGACAATGGTGGGTCAGTTTGGAATGTTAGTCTGTCTTCATAGTTATAAGCTTGATCAAAGCGGCTACCACACATCTGATTATGGGCAGAGCCATAACCTCAAATCAGCTTGGCCGCGGCCTATTTGATATTTGTTGCGTCACAGACAGACACAGAGATGAGAATAAATGGAAGTGAGAATTACTTCTTATGATCAGATCTTTTCATGCAGAGGATCCAGATAAGTAGAGCCCAATTTCTTTGGACTCGAATTACATGAATTAAGTCCTATAATTCATTTGCTTATATATACACTGAACAAGAGAAAAACTGATCTAAAACATGCCCTATAAATATAACTATATTACTGTGTATCTATGTGTATGCCACAAAGATACATGAATGTGTTATGATGAAAATAACAGTGGGATGTTAAGATTGTTAGAAGATAATTTTCATAATAATCATGAATGTCACATAAATATGATCACATGTAAAATATTTTATTTAAGCCAATAATTAGTTATGAAACTGGAAAGATGTTACCAGTCCAAAGGAAACCTCAAAGCTGAACCTATCCGGGCAATCAGGGAGACTTCCATGAATTGACAAACAGGTGCAAAATTGGTCAACATCTATGGACAACAGTAATTCATCTGTCTAGACACAACCATTTGCATTTTTATAAACAAGCAAATTTGCATCATTATCAGTTTTCTACAATTTATTTATAGGACATTCAGTAATCATTTTTGCAAATTTCAAAGATTTTCAGAATTTTCCTAGACAAGATCTTGGTTCCATTTTGTTAAATAAAGACTTACCAGTATCCCCCCACCATTTGCATACAAGCAAATGTCCTTATCTAATTCACTCCCATTGCTCTCAAACTGCCCAAACATCTCTCTTGCTATAATTTCAGAAACTATAAGGAAGGCCCTCCTTATCTAACGCCCAAAAGAACTTTCCCACCTACTTTCCCACTTACATCTGATTTTTTTTTTTTTTTTGTACATAGGGAATCGTCAAAGACTAAAACAAAAACTGCTGAAGGGGGCAAAAGCTGAGTTTATTGCCAGACAAGTGAACATACAACAATGTCAAAATTCACTGTGTAGTTGATTTAGGGGTGGGGTTGGGGGGTACTGTTGGAAAGAACCCAGAAGTTTCAAGGATGGTCAGTTTGAAAACGAGCACTCTGGGTAAAGCATAAAATGAGTCCTCAGGTCTGTACACAATCATTTTTTTTTTAATCCCAGTATTCATTGGTCAAAAATGAGTTTTCAAAGGTCAAGTAAGGGTTTGGTGTACGGAAGTCGTTCAAGCTTCACAACTCTTTAATGGATTTAGCTGCATAGAAAAACCTTTGTGAAACACAGTATTCAGCTTTGATATCTCCTGGGTAAGTGTTGCTCTAAGTAGAAAATTTTCATTCTCACAATGTGTGGCCTCATAAACTGAGTCAGAAATATATAGCTGTGGGCCAAATCGACAGCACATTTTAGTGTGACCTGTGAATTAAGAACGATTTTCACATTTCTATAGGGTTGTATGAAAAAAATATGCTACAGAGACCATATGTGGCTTGAAAAGCCTAAGATATTTACCATCTGGCCATTTACAGAAGAAGTTTGTTGACCACTGTCTTGGACCACAATGCTTGATAAAGTTTATATTACTTAGTTTATATTATATTATATCCCTGGGAAATATAAAATAGATTTCACTTTACAGTGAGGTACAAACGAGACACACAACAGCCTTTCCTGAATTATGACAGATTTAGAGGAAAGTAGCAGGGAGGCACCGATTTCCTAGAAAGAGTAAATTTTTACAAAAAGTCATAGAAGGGATATCAAGAATGGAAAATAGAATTATCAGGCAAACATCACAACTGGTCTTTCTGGGAAGAAGCAGGAAAGGAAGAGGCATAAAAGGAAAGAAATGAAGGTTAAGTTGACCCATCACACAAACAATGCGCCATGTCACATCTCTCAAAGAACTAATGAGTGCTCATTTATGGGCATGCAAGGGAAGTTACAGTGAGTATAAGAGCCAAATTATTTTCTAAGAAATACTAAACTGTGCTAAATTTAAAAAGATGCACTTAAAGAAAACTTAAGTGCGAAGCAGAAAAGTTTTTTGCCAAACAGGAGCCCTAACCAATACAGAATCTGGATTTGGGAGGGGACAATTTGGTAAATCTTTAAAAGCCAATGACTACAAAATGTCTCTGTCCCATATTAGGAAGGTCACATCTTTGAATGCTGCAGTTTGGGTGGCCAGACTTGAACTTTTCAGTTAGGCAAGCATTTGTCAGGCTGGAGGTGGTCTGGCTACGGTGTAACTGGGTGACTCTTATGGGGCAGGAGGGGTAGGATTTTAACATACAGATTTTTCAAGGACATAGATACTCACCCCTTAGCACTAAGCCCTTTGATCTAACAGTTTTAGGAATTTATTCATAACTATATAATCACAGAGGTGCCCAATGTATCAATAAGGACATGTAGTACAATAATGTATACGCTATGGAAGTCAGAGGGGAAAACTTAATTAACAGGAAAATTGGTTAAACCAATTATGGTAAATCCAAATAATGATGGTACTGACAGAATTAAAATGGCAGGATTGACATTTATGTGTTGATATGGATGGGTAGCCGTGTTGCATATGTTAAGTAGAAAAGCAAGTTAGAAGCCAGCATGTTTATTGCAAACGCATAATTCTATACAATTAGAAAAGGGTTTTAATATTCTATTTCTTATACTTCGGTATAATTTGAATTTCTTACAAAGAACATATATTCATTTTGTAATAAATGAAAACACTTTTTTGTACTTTTACTCACGGTAACCCAGCACCAGCCAACCTTTCTCACCTTTCTCCATAGTGTCCTCCTACTTCTTGTTCACTTCAATCTGGGTTGACATTTGCCAAATTATGTTATGTTCTTTAATGGCCTGCTTTTGGAATTTTGCTCAAGGTTTTCCCAGCCTGGAATGCCCCCAGTTCATTTTTACAGACCTACCTCCAAGTCCTCCTGGAAGTATCCTCTGAGCAGTCTCCCTGAGTTGGACATCCATGCCTTTAAACTGGTACTTCATTTGTTCTAGAGTTTCTTCACCTGAGGTCAATGTCCCTCGTGGGCGGGCTTCCCTCTTGCTCCCTAGCCCTGGGAAATGATAGGAAATTTCAGTACACACATATGCGCATTTCCCACAGTGCTCACAGCTCTCATCAAACAGAAGGGAAGGAGCCCAAGAAGGTTGCTTGTTCATATACCTTTAATCTGCCTGCATAGCATATCCAGTTTCCTCATATTTCTGTATTATTTTCTCAAAACATTACTGAAGTCTTACATTATTACCTACCACACACATATCTGTTTCCGCTCCTCAAATATGTTAGGAAAATTTTGAGAATAAGGACAAAGGGTGGGTGTGGGTGTGAGGGTGTGTTATAATCCCTGATTAAAATTTGTACAGTTCAAAGTACATAGCAGAAATTCAAAAAATATGTGTTAATTTGCCAAGTATCTGTACCCACAAGAATATGTGTGAACAATCCTGCAAATTAACAAGACCTGAAGCTTGAAAGAAAAAAAATCTGTGAGGGAAAAGAACCAAAATAGAAACCTTGCTTTCAGTCCTGAGACAGCAGTTCTCCGAATTCTTGCTGCTCTTTGATAACCAGGTGACTCACCATCAGGACAAATGAAAACACAAAAACACCAGAACACAGTCTGGCAGGTAGATAAAACTTCCCACAGGGTGGCACATATTTAGGATAACTCTGAAATTTTCTGGAGGTAATATTTCCCTGAAGAAATGACAGCTAGGCCAGCCAGTACAAATGAAAGGAAAACCCATGTCACTGGAGTTTTAACATGGACTTTTATTAGAATGCAACATTTTTCCTTCCAAAAGTAGGCACACAGTTAAGGAACCCTTAATGGAAAGTAGAGATGTACTTGTGTGACATAATTTCACTAACAATAAGGAGCTCACTCTATCTGAAATGATGAGAGAGAACTTTGTATTCCCTTTTAAGTTTTCTCAGTTTAGGAACATTGGAAAGATCTCATTAGTGTCCCTGGATGGTATGTCTCATTAGTAACAGGACAGAGGCTGAGCTAGACCAATACTCATGTGCCCAGAAATAGACCCATTCTTCCCAAACTGGATTACTAGGATATAAAGGGTAAGCACAAAATTATAAGTTAAAATGGTCACATGTTGTTGACGTAGGAAGCATACTAAAGATGTAAGAACAAACTTTTAAAAAGTAACATTGGTATAGCATAGAGGAAAAAACATACTCTTTATGGAATACCTCAATAAATAAAACAACCTTGTTTAAGGAACCATCTTGATGGAAACGTTTTACTATAAAGAGGTGCCTTTAATGGAATAGCCCAAAATTTGAGTGTTCACAAGGAGAAAGCTAAACCATTCTGGATAAGAAACTGGCAAAAATTTATGGGCAAACTCAGATAAGAATGGAGCATGGGGGGAGTGAGGAAATGAAGGAATAAGACACATAACAGCAGGAGAGGAGCCCCCGTACAATGTTAGCTAGTAAGAAGATGCTGGCACCAGGGACAGTGAAGTCAGCTTTACGAACAAAGATGACCAGCATTTACTTTTAACTTATACATATAGCTATGTTGTAAAGCCTTCATCATAAATATTTTTACTGGGGTCTGGCATTCCTACATATACTTTGTATGAGTTGCATTATGGGAAAATGAAGGAACCTATTCTACTTGTGAGGGTCGCTGAGAGAGAATAGCTAAAGATGATGACTTCAGCAAGACTGAAACTGCAGAGGAAACTGGAAATTTTCAAGAGAGACAGGTGTTCAAAAGCACAGAAGCCCATAGGAATTTCTAAATATTTGGAGAAAGACATTAAAATTCCTATAGGACATAGGATGAGGATCCTTGGATAATTTTATTTAATTCATGTAGGCAAGGTAGCTGAGCTGAAATTTTGGTTCAATGGACAGGGGTATATTATGGATAAAGATTCAAAATCTTATGACCTGTAATAATTTGTTTAGTGCTCTTCCCACAGACTCCAGGATATATGTATTCACCTTCCTCTAACGCCAGGAGAGGTTTTGAGAAATATTGGCTAGGTAATAACAAATGGTCCTTTTAATTCTAACATTCTACATTTCTGGCAAAACATGATACAGCTATTAAGAAAAATTGGTACCTTTCTTCATAAAGTAGTTACAGGTAAAAGTGAGACCTAATAGCTGTAAAGAAATCCATTTTAAGTAAGATTATGTCGACAAGATACCAAAGCAGAGACTGGAATTTGTTCTACTACAGAAAATTCATAGTATAATTGGTCGCATTTATACTACACATGATATGAAGCTTAACTCAAAACTCCCTGCAAAGAAATGTTTCGACAGCATCTCCAGGACCTGGAATTATAAGTTGGAAACCAGCTTCTTAGATTCAATCCAGGGACACTTCTGAAATTATCAATAATTCAGTATCTTTAAACAATTCATTAGCATTAGTGTCAGGTTTCAAATCTGTCCAGGCAGACATATCAATCACATATAGTAATGATGACAGCATCTGCAAATCAGGAAAGTCAAATTACCTGCCAAGGCCTCCCACACTTAGAAAAACATTTAACAAAGACAGCTGATTAACTCCTTCTCACATAGTCATTTACCCAGCCTTGCAGAGTTCATTCAAAACTAATTTTCTCTACTTTAATAAGCAACCTATATAACTTGCTAATGAGAATGTGTCAGAATATGGCTTTACAGAGTCATTATGTGAAATGTCACAGGTATAGGGTGCTCAAATCTCCAAAAGGTACCTGGTTCTATCACAAAAAAAAAAAAATTACACAAAGCTCTCTAGTAAAGAATCTCCTGGAGATGTGTCACCGTTCCATCACAGTTTGGCTGGGATTATCCAGAGATTAAGTAAAAACCCATGTTCACACCAGCAAATGAATCATATCTCTAAGTTAGTTATTTTGTTGAAGTTCTTAAATAAATTCTATTCTAAATATTGGTTTCATAAAATATTGAGTTAAGAAAATATCCTTGCTTCATTGTACCCATCTTTGGGTACCCTTGTTGGATTGTGCTCGCTTGTATTGACTTGCTTACCATTTAATTACTTTCATCCTACATGTCATAAAATCATTTAGAAAATTATCAGATCATTTTCAGAAAGTTGGCAAAATAGTGGGGGCAGACATTGGAATGAGAATGACTGTTTTAAAACAGTAAAATTATACCAAAAGATGACAAGCAAGTGGGTTGTTCTATTTTAACACAGAAAGCAACAAGCTCTCTTTAGACACTGTTAAGATGGAGAAATCTTATTGGGACAAGGACAAGAGACATCATTATTCATAATATAAAAAGTTTACCTGGCAGTAATTCTTCACTCCGGCTCCACTTCATAAAATTTGCTAAGGATTCTAGCCAATGGTTGACTACTTAGAATAGCACTATACACTGATTAAAGATTTATTGGTTGGTCAGATTTATGAGTAAATGACCTCTGAGAATATAATCCTCAGCCCTTGAATGGTCTCTTCCTCTATTACCTCTTGGATATAGAAAATGTGACTTTAATTCTCCTAGGACATACAACCTAGGAATTTTGTTCAACATTTGCTCATGACAAATGTTCCAACACCCAGACATTTGCCCAATATTAACTATTCCCTTGTGGTCCTCCTCCTACATAGACACACAAACAAATGCACACATACTGTTATTGTCATCTTTTCATTTTGGGAACACACGATAATATTATAGTACCCACATATATGATGGTAAATTTCTCTGATTGGAATTAAACACTTGCAGGTGTCTTTAAAATAATCAAGTTGCTCCCAAATGCAAGAAAAAAGAAAAATAATCTGGCAATCAGTACATCATCAACATCATTAACTTTAATCTCCAGAGTCTATTCTTTTTAGATGGGAGAACAAAATAAGAAAATCTCGCAGCTATACTATTGTGACAGTCAATTACATTTTGATAGAACAGCTTCATACTACCATCTGTAATTAAAGTCAGCAGTCTTATAAATTAAATTCCTACAAAGGGGAAATTGGATGGGAGCAGAGGGAGCACTTAGTTGTTTCTAGGAAAAAAAGCTGGGAAATAAATTGTGTATAAGACCAGCTATCTCTGAACAACCAAGTTATTGACCTACTTACTAGGCAAACTAGGCATATTGTGCCTAGTAAGTAGGCAAAGATGTATAGGACAGATGTATAACATTATAAGCATGTTAGAAATTATTTCTTTTATTGGCAGACCATACGATGGTTAATTGTCATTTATTCTAATTCAGTGTGGGCTCCAAATAATATATCTCAAGGCTGGAAAATTCTTAATGTTACACAATAATTGGTAAGGAAGCATAATACTGCTAAAAAGCATAAAGCAACATTGCTCACTATGATAGATTTGATTGAAATATTAGCCCTTCTTTTGTAAGTTTAGCCATGTAATTTGTTTTCACTTTTGGGATATTAACAGACATGAAGCAAGAAGATGATGGAAAATTGCTGGCATAGGTGTCCTTGGTCTCTTTGAGGTTGTCATCACTCTTAGAAGGAAATTCCCAGGCTGGTCTGCTGATCCTAGAAGGAAAATTTAAAAAGTAGAACAGTAGTGCCCACCCAAAATGAGCATAACCCAAGACCAGCTTTAGACCCATGCTGACTATGCATACATGTAGTGATCTCAAGTGAGAACAGTATATTCTCCCATTGAATACAGCCTAAATCAGCCAACCATCAGCCACAGATCTTCAGATGAATGAGAAACAGATGTTTACAGTTCTGTTATAACATTGTATTTTTGTGGCAATAGCTAAATGATACACCTACCAAATAAAGCTTAATTCCTCAACACAGAATCCAAAGCCTTGCCTTTACCTAGTTTAGACATTCATTAATTCATTCCACTAATAAGTCTTTGAGTATGTACTACATGTCAGTTACTATTCTAGTACCAGAGATATAGTTATCAAAAAGTTTAACAAAAGTTCACACTTTATGGGGCTTAAATTCTAGAAGGCAAAGAAAACAATAAACAAACATGACAGGTAGTTATAGCTTCAATGAACAAAGCCAAATAAAAGTAGTGAGAATGAAAATAATAATAGGGTGGTCAGAAAATACCTTTCTAATAAGGTGAAATTTGAGAAGATATCTGAGTTAAAAGAAGGAGCAAGAAATATGTATATCTCAGGGAAAAGAATTCCAACAGTCAAAGGGAATAGAAATGCAAAAACACTAGGGAGAACATACTAAATGTATTTCAGCAATAGCATGGAGTCTGCTATTTTGAAACAATGAAAAATATAAAATATATCCACTTACAAAAAAATCACAAAGGAGAACAGTATGAGAAAGGAGAAACAAAAAAACTACAAAATAGGCAGAAACAATTAAAATGGCAATAGTAAGTCAAAAATTACTATCAGTAATCAATATTATGCTAAGTGAAATAAGTCAGAAAGAGTTAAAAATCATATGATTTTACTCATATGTGGGATATAAAACTGAAAGCAACAAATTAACAATAAGAAAAACAAAAACTCACCGACACATACAATGGTATGGTGGTTACCAGAGAGAAGGGGGCTGGGGGATAGTAAAGGGTAAAAGGATCAAACACATGGTGACAGAAGATTTGACTTTGGGTGATGGACACATGAGGCAATATACAATGATATATCATAGAATTGTACACTTGAAATTTTTATTTTATTAACCTATATAATTTTATATACCAGTGTCACCCCAATAAATCTAATTTTAAAATAGAAATAGAAATTTTAAAAATAAAAAATAATAACTATCAATAATTACTTTAAATGTAAATGGATTTGACTCACTGGTCAAGAGACAGAGTGGCTTGATGAATTAATAAAAAAAACTTCCAACTATATGTACAAAAAACCCACTTTTGATTTCAAGCCACACATTGGTTACAAGGAATAAAACAAGGTATTTCATGTAAATCGTAACAAAAAGAACAGGGATATCTATACTTATATCAAAATCGACTTTACATCAAAATGTCACAAGTGACAAGGAAGGTCATTACGTAATGACAAAAGGGTCAATTCAACAGGATACAAGACAATTATAAATAAGTACCCAACATCAGAGCACCTTTAGGAGCTCTGATGGATCTGAAGAGAGAAATAGACATTAGTAATAGCAGCCTTTAATACCCAGCTTACAATAATTAACAGATCTCCTGGACAGATGATCAATAAGAAAAGAGCAGACCTGAACTACCCTATAGTCAAATAGACCTAATAGACATATGAAAAACATCTCATTCAACAGAATACATGTTCTTCTCAAGTACATATAAAACATTCTCCAGGATAGATCACATGATAGGTCACAAAACAAGTCTTAAATTTAAGAACATTGAAATCATTCCAAACATCTTCTCTAACCACAATTAAATAAAACTACAATCAATAACAAAAAGTAAATGGAAAGATTAACAAATACGTGGAAATTTAACAGCACACCATTAAATAATCTTTAGATCAAAATATCAAAGAAATTAGAATATATCTAAAGGCAAATGAAAAACAGAATATACCAAAACATGTGATAAAACACAAAGAGTATGAATAGGGAATGTAGTGATAAATGACTACATTAATAAACAACTAATAGCAAGTAAAGAACCTAATATTACACCTCAAGAAGCTAGAAAAATCCCTGGTTAGGTGGCTCAACTGGTTGGAGCATAGTGCCATTCACCAAAAGGTTGCAGGTTCAATTCCTAGTCAGGGCACAAACCTAGGATGCTGGTTCGGTCCACAGTTGGGGTGCATATGGGAGGCAGCAGATCGATGTTTGTCTCTCACAGTGATGTCTCAACAGCTCTCTCTCTCCCTCCCACTCCCCGCTCCCCCTCACACTTCCTCCCTCTCTAAAAATCAATGAACATATCCATGGGTGAGAATTTTTTAAAAAGCTAGAAAAAGATCAAACTAAGTCTAAACTTAGCAGAAGGAAGAAAATAAAAATTAAAGCAAAAATAAATAAAATAGAGAACAGAATAGAAAAAGTTGACAAAACTAAGATCTGGCTCTTAGAACAGATAAACAAAATTGACAACACCTTATATAGACTAAGAAAAAAAGAGAAAAGATTCAAAGTAAATGGAAGATGCCATATTACAAATGACGCCACAGAAATTTTTTTTAAAAGATCATAGGGGACTATTAGGAATAATGAGAGTAAGTCCTCATTTAATTTTTTGATAGGTTCTTGGATATTGCAACTTAACAAAATGGCGCATAATGAAACCAATTTTACCATAGGCTAATTTATATTGTATAAATGAGAGTTAAGCTCCTATGGCATATTTATGGTCACAAAAACATCAAAAAACTTCTAAATAAAGACCTAAAACACCTCTAATATTAAACATTGAGATGAATGTGAGCAATATACACAAAAAACTCCTAATATTAAACAATGATGAGTATGTGAGCTACACATACATTTAAAAGAGATTAATAAAAACAAAATAATTATTTTAAGTGACTTATTTCAGTTCAAGGTTGCAGTTGTCTAGAGTCTATTCCAGCAACTCAGGGTGCAAGGTGGGAACCAACCTGGGAAAAGATACCCACCATTTCACCACAGGGTGCACTCACACCCACACCCATACTCAATCATTGTGAAACAAATTAGACATGCAAATTAATCTAATGTGCACATCTTTTGGATGTGAGACAAAACCAAGAGTGCCTAGAGAAAACCCACACAAACATGGTGAGAGTGTGCAAACTCTGCAGACAGTGGTCTTCTCTGAGAACCAATTTTTTTTTAATGTTCTAACAAAATGTTGAGTGAAATGACCCTATTTGAGGGCCTGATGTATATGCCAACAAATCAGACAACCTAGAAGAAATGGATAAATGCCTAGAAACATGAAACTGAATGAAGAAATAGAATGCCTGAACAAACCAATAACAAATGAGATCAAATTAGTTATTAAAATCCTTCCAAACAATCCTTCCAACAACAAAAGCCCAGAACCATATTGCTTCACAAGTAAATTCTACCGAAATTTAAACAAGAATTAATACCAATACTTCTTACATTCTTTCAAAAATATTAAAAAGGGATAGCTTTCAAATTCACAATGAGGCCAGTATCACCCTGATAACAAAGACAAAGACACCTCAAGAAAAGAAAACTACAGGCTATTATCCCTGATCAGCAGAGATGCAGAAATCCTCAACAAAATATTAGTAATCTTAATTCAGTAGCACATTAAAAGGATCATACAACATAAAAGTTGTGTTTATTTCTGGGGTGCAAGGGTGGTTCAACACACAAATCAATAAATGAGATCCATCACATGAACAGAATTCTTTAAAAGGATGAAGGATTTTTTAATCACATGATCATCTTAATAGATACAGAAAAAGCATTTAACAAAATTCAACATCCTCTTATGAAAGAAATTTAACAAATTAAGTATACAAGGACCTGAAAAATGGAATTTATAAAAAATGTGTATTTATTCTAACATGTTTAAACTTCAGTCGCCTCAAAGTACTCTCCATTTGATGCAATACACCAGTTGAGACTTTTTTCCAGTGCTCAAAACAGTTTTTGAAGTCACCGATTTTGGTACCTTTTAGTGCTTCTGTCATTTTTTGTTTCACCTCTTCCACATCAGCAAAACGTTTCCTTTTGAGGGCTTTTTTCATCCAGGGAAACAAAAAAATGTCACGTGGGGCCAGGTTGGGTCAACAGGGAGGGTGGGGCACAGTGGTCATGCCATTTTTCGTCAAAAACTACTGAACTTAAGTGTGGAATGGGCAGATATGCATGTAATTCACCTATCATTAAGTAGGTATACACATTGAAAGAGTCTTCAAAAAAGTTCACTGAAGCCTAACGTAGCCTCTCATACCACCACCAACTGGTACACTGATACAGGTGGGTTCCTAGATCACTCACCTAGTGAGGGAAGCCAATACTCCCACCCTCCAGAAGATAATTCCAGGTGTTTTGAGGTCCCCCTCCTAAAAGGATTCTATCTGAACACAATAAAGATGATACATGAAAACCCACAGCAAACATCATACTCAATAGTGAAAAACTGAGAACTTTCCCTCTAAAATCTGAAAACAAGGCAAGGATTTCCACTCTCGACACTACTATTCAATATCATACCAGAAGTCCTAGCCAAAGCATTTAAGCAATAAAAATAAAATGAACACAAATAATAATAGGAAGAAGTAGTAAAATTATCTGTCTGCAAATGACAATCTTATATTGAGACTCCTAAAAACACCACACAAAAAAAAATCTGTTAGAACTAATACACAAATACAGCAAAGTTGTAAAATGAAAAAATCAATGTACAGAAATCAGCTGCATTTCTATACACTAACAATGAAATCATCCAAAAGGGAAATTTAAAAAGTAGCCCCATTTACAATAGCATCGAAAAATAAATAAGTGCTTAAGGAATAAACTTAACCAAGGACATGAAAGGCTTGTAAACTGAAAACTATAAAACACTCATGAAAGAAATTAATGCAGTCACAAGTAAATGAAAAACCATTACATGTTTATAGATTAGAAGAATATTGTTAAAATCTCCTTACTATTCAAAGTGATCCATAGGTTCAATGTAATCTCTATAACAATCTCAATTCCATGTTTTACAGAAGAGGTAAAAACAATCCTAAAATTCACGTGTAACCACGAAAGGCCCAGAATAACCAAAGCAATCTTAAGCAAGGAGAACAGAGCTGGAGGTAGCACACTTCCCATTTTAAAATAGAGTATGTTGCAAAATCACAGCCATCCAAATGTATAGTACTGCCACAAAAACACACATATGGACTAGTGGGACAGAACAGAGATGGCTGTTATCTGAAAAAACTGTTGGCAAGAACATGGGAAGAAAGAACTCTTGTACACTGTTGGTGGGAATGTGAACTGACTTAGCCATTATGGATGCCAGTATGGAGGCTCCTCAAAAAACTAAATCTAGAACTACTGTATTAGACAGTTATCCCACTTTTGAATTGAAATTAAAATCTTGAAAAGATATCTACACTCCTCTGTTCCTTGAAGCATTATTCACAATAGCTAAGACATGGAAGCAACTTGAATATCATTGATAGATGATTAGATTTAAAAATGTGATATATATACATAATAAAATATCATTTAACCCTAAAGGAAATCCTGGTATTTGTGACAACAAATGGATGAACCTAGAAGACATTATGGTAAGTGAAATAAGCCAAACACAGATACATGATACCACTTACATGATGATCTAAAATAATCAAACTTACAGAGGCAGAGAGTAGAATGGTGGTTGCTAGGGGAGGGGGAAACAGAGAGGTAGTGGTCAAAGAATAAAAGGTTTGGTTATAAAAGATAAATTCTAGAGCTATACAGTATAGCATGGTGACTAGTTAACAATATTGTATATATACTTAATTTTTTGCTAAGAGGATAGATCTTAATTTTTCTTATCACAAGAATAAAAGAGGGTGGGAAGAAACTTTCAAAAGTGAGCAATAGGTTTATGGCATAGACTGTGGTGATAAGTTCACAGGCATATTCTTATCTTCAAACCATCAAGTTGTATGTATGTATTATGTACAGCTTTTTAAATGTCAAAAAAAAGAAACAATAAGGGAGAGAATATAATGTCAGAGGGTTGTAGGAAGCTAGACATGTAGGTCTTGAGGCCCTGCTTTTACCCTGAGATTAAATATATGTAAGTCATTGATATCTACCTCTTATTATCAATCTACTTACCTATCCATCCACCTGTGTACTTATCTACCTATCTATCCCACCCATCTATTGTCTATTATCCATCAATCTTTAACTATTTATCCATCTACTATCGCAATATAACCTGTGTTATAAATATTGGCGTCTGTGATACAGCTTTCCTACTAGATCTTGAGATTCCTGATGATAGGGGCTATGTCTTATTCAAGTCCTTATTCCACAAAATGGTTGACACATCAGAAGCTGTGAAATAATAGAGTAACTAATAAGTGTACAAATATATGAGCATTAAGTAGTGCAAAAATCTTACTCCTTATATTTTTAATATAAGAATACAGGTTTTTATAGATTCAATTGTTGATAGGTAGGTATTAATTGCCATTGTATTGTTTATAGTTTTGATCTTTTTCTTAAATAAGTCCCTTTAACATTTCATATAATAATGGTTTGGTGGTGATGGACTCCTTTTAGTTTTTTCTTTTTTTTTCTGGGAAGTACTTTATCTGCCCTTTGATTCTAAATGATAGCTTTGCTGGGTAGAGCAATTTTGGCTGTAGGTCCCTGCATTTCATGACTTTGAATATTTCTTGCCAATTCCTTTTAGCCTGCAAAGTTTCTTTTGAGAAATCAGCTGACAGTCTTAGCAAACAAGAACAGAGACAGAATCATGGATATAGAGAGCATTTTGATGGTTGCCAGATGGGAGGGGGGTGTCAGGGAATGGGTGAAGAGCTGAGGGAATTAAGGAGTACAAACAGGTAGTTACAGAATAGCCACGGGGATGTAAAATACGGCATAGTAAGTGGAGTAGCTAAAGAACTTATGTGCATATCCCATGGACATGAACAATGGTGTGGGGATGGCCTGAGGGAGTGGGGCATGCTGGGTGGAGGGGGGCAAAAGGGGTTCAATTGAGACTATTGTAATAGAATAATCAATAAAAAATCATTTTAAAAAATAAAAGAAATAAGAAAAAAGAATACAGTAATAATTGCCTCGGTAGCATGGTTCTTGGGATCAAAGGCTACATACCACGCTGCACTGAATAGAAGCAGAGATCAGGAAAGCCAGAGGCTCCCATCAGGAAATTCATCACCTATAATATGTGGGGATAATTCAGAAAGTTCTACCACTACTGTCTTCTATATTCTAGAGCCTGGAAGTGTTTGCCTTAACAGCAATGCTGACAAGTCCTACAGGTGGCATTTTTTCCTTTGACCCTATGCCTAAACAATATAAATGATACGTGCAATGCTGTGGTACATCTGCAAGGTAGCTCCCTGCATTTCCAACCAGCTAGTCCTATTCTCAGCCATGATGGAAACTACCCTGAAAATCCATGCAGGGAGTTGAGCTGGATGAGGGAAAATACCACAAAATAAATTGCATGGCCCAGGAGAAATCAATATGGCTTTATTTACTTTATAGAAGGCAACTCTCAGGCACAGCACCGTTATATGATATATAAAGAGGTTTTATTCTGAGTTTTATGAACTTCGTTTTCTGGAAAGAAGGCATATAAGTTATCCAGAAAGCCAAACATTATTGAAACCCAACAAAACCCCAAATATTCCCTCACTGTCCCCTCAAAACGAATCAACAAAACAAACAAATGAGCAAAATAGAATCAGAGACTTGGAAATAAAGAACTGACAGTGAACAGAGTGGAGGGTGGAAGGGGATAAAAGGGAAAAGAAGGGGAAGTGGCATGAAAAGGAACATGAATAGAGGACTCGTGGTCATGGACAACGGGGGAGATTGACTCTGGAAGTAGGAGGGACGGGGTAGGGGTGAACAGTGGGGAAAAGGCGGGACAACTAACTAAACAAAAAATTTTTTAAATATATAACAAAGAAATAAAAACCCATTGCCGTATCAAAAAAATAAAATAAAATAAATGTAAATTAGTTTGTTGTTTTGTAGAGTGGGAACAAGAACAAATTGGAATAAAGATGGAATCGTCTTCTTAGGACCCCATCCTATGATTTTGCAATATCCTTAAACATTCTTAACATTCCTCCACAAAGAAGCTGACTTGATTATACCAGGACTCCATGGATAAAATGCAAATGGATTTCTTATGAATTTTTTGTTTCCCTACAGAAATTGTTCGAAAACTTGAATGCCTTTCAAGATCTATTTTGGATGGTACAATGCACTGGAGTAAAATAGTATTTGCCCCAAATTCTGAAAAGAATGATCAGGCTTTTGATAAAACATTATTTGGGAGAGCACGTACACTCTTCTACTTTATCCCAAGCCTGATTCGAAATTCAGGCTGTGAGGGTAGATAAGAGAGAGAGAGAGAAAGAGAGAGAGAGAGAGAGAGAGAGAGAGAGAGAGAGTGTGTGTGTGTGTGTGTGTGTGTGTGTGTTTTAAGACTTCAACTTTGAAATGAGGTAATTTCATGCTTTTAAATCACAGAGAGAGAGAGCTTTGTAAGCAGTTCCCTCACAGCAAGCCTCTGCTAGATCTCCAGAGATTGAATTCTGTCTTAGCAGGGGAAATGTCCCTGGAACAATAGTGGGGGTTCATTTTTCTCCTCAGTCAATTCTCCCCTTTAACAATTAGGATGCAGTGAGCTGCATTTGATCAGTTTGAAATGGTGGGTCAGAATCATACTGACTAGATTTCATCATTTTTCCCAAGATGTTGTTCTTGCTGTGCCCTTCAATTGTGCTTGTGGGGTCACATCACCACATTTCTTGTATAAGTTGATTGTTTTTCCTGCTGAAGTGTACTCACCTCAGGAGATGAAAAGACTGTCGCTGAGTATTTTGATTATTTTTGTGTTTGTTTTATCTCTGCAGTTTCCCTGGAGTATAAATTATTACCACAACATTCCACAATATCATCACCGTTGGCATGCATTGGACCTGGGTTCTTTTCACATTTCACTCACAAAGCAACATACAAATGGGAAGTGTCATTAAGGTTTTACAGTGCCAAGCTCTGTACCTTCAATTTAGCTGAGGTTTTGTCTTTTCGTTTTTAATCAGTCTCCCCTGTATTTCTAAAGCCTGTTGTTAGTGCTTCTGTAAAGTGCTTGCTGTTTCTCCTTCCCACTCTACTTCTTTCTCTCCCACAGAATATAAATTCTTTCAATACCTTATATCTCCTTGCACCTTTCTCAAAATATAGCTCAGGTTCAGTTGGTTGGAGCATTATCCCACTCACTGAAAGTTTGAAGGTTTGATTCCCAGTCAGGGCACATTCCTACGTTGTGGATTCAGTCCGCGGTAGGGGAAGCAACTGATAGATGTTTCTTTCTCCCTCTCTCTCACTCTCTCCCTTCCTCTCTCTCTAAAAATCAATAAACATATCATCCTCAGGCAAGGAAATATATATGCATATATCTCAGTTCCTGGCAATCACTGTTAATGAATTGGTAAGTATAAGAAGAGAAAAGGGAATGCATAAACGAAGGAATAATGGCATCATACCTTTACTATATTGCACAGCAAGTGCTATTTTATTAATGAGTTTCTTTGCAGGCAATTGTCCTTGCTGACTGAAGAAAAAAAATGCCTTTCTCTTTTTTGTTTTCATTCCCTCAGATTGCCAGCCACACTTACTTAACACTTCTGGGCTAATCAGCACTTCTCTTCTGATCCTAAAGACGAAAATCAGTTGTTCTTGATCTTGAGCTTGCATCAGAATCACCAAGAAGATTTCTTAGAACACAGGTGTCTAGGCCCATCCCCAGTTTCTTACTCAGCAGGTCTGAGGAAGGACCTGAGAGTTTGTTTTTCTAACCAACTCCCAGGTGATGCTCATGCTACTGGTCCAGGACGACACTCAGAGAACCAATGTATTAGCCAATCACCTAGGATATTTATGTCCCAAACCTGCCCCCTTAGTTGTTCATTATTGGTAGGAGAAGTGTCCACAAAAGGGGAAGTAGAGCTAGCCAAAACATTTTTAGTCTTCCGGTTGGAAACTTTGAAATCATCATTAAGTATAAGTGGAAAACCTGAGTGAAGATATGCACCAACTGCAGCCCGCCTAACCACATTCAACTACACGGGATCGTCAATAGAGGGAAAATTGGAAAGGGCTGTGTCTTGGTGCGCTAAGGTTGCCAATAATTTCTCCATAAACAGGAACCCACCCCACCCTTGCTGCTTACTAAATCACTTACTGAATTACATGCTTTAAACATGTAATGAGTTAATGCTAAATCTGTAGAGATCCAAAGATTATCAAGTTTGGTCCATACCTTCTTTTGCTTAGTTCAAATCTACCTCTCCTTTTCAGTTATTAAAAATAAAAACTTTAAAAACCAGTTCACATGATCTCTTAAAGATAAGGCAGTTTGGGAGCCTGATAATTGACATCAAATTATCAATAGATTTATATTTAAAAAGTTAAGCTTAGAAGTAATTGTAGATAAGACAAAACTGATTCGCTTAAGATATCCTGGGATTTTAAGTCTTATCTCGATAATACTTCCTAATATAGATTTTATAAATTCATAGTAAAATAGCAGTGAAAGGTAAATTATCAAATCTAAAAATTAAAACTAAGATTTATTGTCAATCAGTACCCAAAATCTGGGAGGTATTTCTACTATTAAGGCAGTAGAGACTGAAATTGGTGCTAACTAGAGAAAAAAATAAAAGATGAGACTGCCATTAAATTCCAGGTGTATCAATTAATGATGGCATTTGGCTGTCGATAACAAAATATTTGACAAACAGACTTAAACAGGATTTTTTTTTCCCTCATATGCTAAGTCTAGAGATGGGTAATTGCTTCTGTAATTAAACTCATAAAAACATAAGAAAAATAAAAATGAATTAATCTGAAAGCAGAGACTAGAATAAATTTAAAAGCCGATTGTTAAAAAAATTTAATGTAAAAGGCAAAATAACAGTCTAATACAGGAAAACTGAAGGAGGTTCTTAATCCCCTTCCCCACCCCACATATTTCTTCCAGTAACTGAGGCCTCCCAAGAGTCATCACAAGAAGGTAATAGACACAGAGATGGATGTAGAAGTATTTTTAATTACTTTGCGGTGTACACAGACATACCTCGGAGATTGTGAATTTGGTTCCAGACCACTGAAATAAAGCTAATCTTACAATAGAGTGAGTTGTAACTTTTTTGCTGATAGAGGGTCATGCCTTCAGTTTGTAAAAAATGCAATATCTCTGTGAGGCACAATTAAGGAAAATGCAATATAATGAGGTATGGCTGGACGGACAAGGGGAAAGGGCAACAAGATATCTCAAGAATAGCTCAAAAATGAGTCAACCCGCATCTGACTTCATTAATAAAAAAAAAAAGCCCTCCAAGTTTCCCCATTTTCCCCAACCCCCTCCTGTTATGCCTTTCTCTCATCACCATAGCAACTCTTGTCCTTTAATGAACAGTAACTGCCAATGTACGAAAATGGAGTAAACAAGCATGAAATGTGATTTTTCTCCCAAGTCACAGGAATTTCCTAGCATGGATTCCCCTTGTGGGTGACCTTGTAGATGTCAGGGGTTCCAGCCTATCAGGCTTAGAAGGACTTCCCTCCGGGGTCCGGGCCTCCAGCTTTCTTGTATTAGTGATATTCACTCAAAACCATGTATGCTCTCCCCAGACCAAAGTTACTTAATTGTTATATAGCATCTATGGGGAACGTGACTGAGTTCAGTCTTTCTTAAATGTTACAGTGGGAAGAAAATATCAGAGATGCCTAGAAAATTTTTCAAATTTCAAATCAAACTGCTCATGTCTTCACAGGCAAAAATTTAGTTTTACCATCTCTTGTCCCCAATACCACAGCCCAGATTTATGTAATCATTGTAACAGTAAACTCCCATTAGAGTTGCAGTAGGAAAAATACATTACCTATGGCCCAAGTAATGTCACAATCAAAATGGGGAATGTAAACAGTATAACATGAAAGAGAAGGTTGGAGATCACTGGGTTGTACTAGCCAACTGGAAAAGCCAATATTCAGAAGAGACTAGGAATGAAGGGGAAATGATGGAGATAAATTTGAATTTGATCTTTCTCTGGAAACCAATTTTATTTCACCAAAATTTTGTTACTCCTTTTTTCAAATATTTCTAAAAGGTACATCTATCTTACGCATAAAACAAATTAAATGTCAATATTTGGGGAATCTGAGTGAAGGTACACAGGCTTTCCTTGTTCTGCTTTAGCAACTTTTGCTTAACTTTGAAATTATTTTAAATAAAAAGAAAAAAGATTTAAAAGAGGAAACATGGCTTCTGGTTCCACAAGCAAGAAGCTTGGAAGTTACCACCCCATTCCAACAACTGAGCAGACCGAAAAATTAACTTTTTGAGTCCATTAAAGAGAATAGGACACAAGGCAAACCACTACCCACAAGATTAAAAGGACAGGAGAATAAAAAATATCACAACTTACCAGAGAAGGGACGCAAAAGTGAAAAACATTGTGGGAACCAGTGCCTGGGCAGGAAAACCTGAACTCAAACTGATGAATTGCTGGAACCCCAGTGCGGGAAATTGAGCTTTAAAAACTGTAGGGGAGACTCGGTCATAAGAGCGGCCCTCATAATATTGTGAGATTTATCTCCAAGAGCTCTACCCCTAGTAAGTTTCAGAGCTTCCTTATCTTCAGGTGGGAATAGAGGGAGATGAGCCATTTTTAAATACTCTAGAACACTTTTTCTTAACTAGGCCTGTCCTCAGGAGACACTAGCTAACCAAAGCCTCACCTGTGGGGGAATTATCAGGGCCTAAAGGACCTGGGGGAAGGGAAACACTGAATTCCAGCCCACTCCAGCCATTCTGTCCCACCTAAGAGGGAGAAAAGCACTGAGAAACACCTGTGAAGTTCACGGTCCAGAGGCATAGGTACCCTAAGGACTCAGACCTAATCACAGGATTATAAAGAACGCTCCCCTCCCACTGTACCTCACCATCACTTATTGAAGGCCTATTTACAGCAGTTTCTTTTACCCATCATGTTCATGTTCACTTATCAAGAAAATGTTAAAAGGCATAAAACACAATTTAAAGAGAGTGAGTATCAGAACCTGATCTGGCAGGGATGTTGGAATGGTCAGACCAGGAATTTAAAACAGCTGCAATAAATATGCTAAGGACTCTAATGGATATAGTAGACAGAACACAAGAAAAAAAGGACAGTGTCAGCGGAGAAATGGAAAACCTAAGAAAGAAACCAAAGTAAAGGCTACAGATTTTTAAAAAAACAAACAAAAAACAGAACAGTAAATCCAAGGACTGTGAGACAACTACAAAACATGTAACATGTGGGTAATGGGAATGCCATAAAGAGAAGAATGAGAAAGAGGAACAAGAAATATTGGAAACAATAATGACTGAGAATTTCTCCAAGTTAATATCAAACATCAAACCACATATTCAGGAAGTTCAAAGAACACTAACTAGGATAGATGCTACAAGAAAAAAGAAAACTAAAACTATAACAAAACTACACCTCATCATATTTTCTTCAAATTACAGACAATGAAGATAAAGGAAAAATTCCAAAAGAAGCTGCCAAGCAGTGATGAGGGGAGGAGGTGGGAGTAGGTAACACTGCCTACTGAGGAACAAAGGTAAAAATTATATCCAACTTCTCAGAAACCATGCATGCAAGAAGAGAATGGAGTAAAATATTTAAAATTTTAGAGAGAAAAAAAACAACCTATGATTCTATACCCTGTGAAATTATCCTTCCCAAGTGAAGGAGAAATAAAGATTTTCTCAAACAAAACTTGAGGGAATTTTTGGCCAATAGACCTACCTTGCAAAAAAAAAAGTTAAAAGAAGTTCTTAGAAAGAAGGAAAATATGTCATAAACTGAGCTCTACATAAAGAAAGGAAGAGCACTGAAAAAGGAGTAAGTGAAAGTAAAATAAAACTTTCATTTTTCTTATTTTTTTGTATATTTTATTGATTATGCTATTACAGTTGTCTCATTTTTTCCCCTTTATCCCCTCCACCCTGCACCCCATCCCATCATCCCCACATCAACATTTTCCTACCACCACTTTCCCCAGCCCCTCCCCTGCCAACCTCCCACACTCAAAACTTCCCCCATTTGGCTTTGTCAGTGGGTCTTTTATGCATGTTCCTTGGCGACCCGTCCCTTCCCTTTCCCCTGTTATCCCCCTCTCTCCTCCCCTCTGGTTACTGTTCGTTGTTTTTGTTTCAATGTTGCTGGTTATATTTTGCTTGCTTGTTTATTTTGTTGATTAATTTCCACTTACAGGTAAGATCATAAGGTATCTGTCTTTTACCACCTGGCTTATTTCACTTAGCATAATGCTCTCCAGTTTCATCCATGCTGTTGCAAAGGGTAGTAGCTCTTTCTTCATTGACCTAACACAACAGTTTATTCAAAATAGCAGCAATGATGTATTTGGGTATGTATGCTTACGTATATATCTGAAGTATATTTATATATGCTATGTCTGCTAGTATACAAGGGATAAGAGGAAGGAATTTGGATTACTGTATTTTGTTATTATAAGGTATTTATACTACCTATGAAGTGGTATAGTTGTTTTATTTGTTTGTTTGGTTCTTTGGGTTTGTTTTTTACCTTGTAATAGAAAGAATATATTTGCTAAATTGGTATAGTATTATTTGAAAGTAAACATGGATTTATGTAAATTTATATTGCAAACTCTAGGGCAATGACTAAAAAAAAGTAAACTGATGCTAAATGGGGAAACACAAGGCTAGTAAAACTATGAAAGCATTTCAACTTAATCGGTGGTAGAAAAATACAGGTAAAAATACTATAACATTTAAAAAGTAATATTCATGGGGATGATGGGACGGGGTGCAGGGCAGAGGAGATAAAGGTGGGAAAAAAATACGACAACTGTAATAGTATACTCAATAAAATATACCCCCCCAAAAAAGTTATAATATTCAATACTGGTGTCACTACAGTAAATCATTAGAACCTCTTAAATATTGATATAATTTGACTCAGCATAATTCTATTCTAGGAATTTATCTTGAAAAACTATAGAAATTCATTCAAAAATTAATATGGAAAAATGTTCAGCGTAGCATTATTTATAACAGGAAAAAATAGAATTGACCTGAACATACAATAAGAAAATATTTGTTTTAATTATGGTATCCCATACTAATAACTCTGTTAATAATAATAATCACACCTAACTTTTAAACATGAAATAGTATAGTTTAGAATAAATAATTTTTATAATATAATGCTAATAGGAAAGAATGGGATATAAACCTGTATATAAATTATGGGCCTAATGTGTAACATTAGGAGCTATCACAGAATTATATTTTTCTCCACATCTAAATATTTTAGTTTAATGGAAATATACTATTTTATGACTTTAAAAAATCAACATTTTTAAAGATCAAGTTACTTTTCTCCTCACTGCAAAAAATGGTTGATTTCCTAAACACATTTGTTGTGATCCTACAGAAATAAGAGGAAGTGTCTAGACATCAGGTAAAATTATCTAGAATACCCATGCTGATGTCATTAAAAACTGGAAAATCCAAAACTTAAGATACCTTCCGTCTTCTACCACTTCTAGTTTATAAAATACTGTCAATTCACCGTGGCTGGTGTGGCTCAGTGGATTGAGCACTGGCCTGCAAACCAAAAGGTCACAAATTCGATTCCCAGTCAGGGAGCATGCCTGTATTGAGGGCCGGAGCGCCATTTGGGGATGCATGAGAGGCAACCATCCATCGATGTTTATCCCTCTCTCTTTCTTCTTCCCTTCCCCTCTGTCTAAAAATAAAATAAATAAAATCTTTAAAAAAAAGAAAAAGATGGGATGGGGTGCAGGGTGGTGGGGAAAAAGTGGAGAAGAAAATGAGACAACTGTAACAGCATAATCAATAAAATATACAAAAAATAAAATAAAATGTTTTCAATTCAAAATTATTCTGCATTAAGCTCCATAAATCAATCCCATTGCTGGGACTATACCCTCAGAATCCTGAAGTACCAATTCTAAAGAGCCTATGCACCCTAGTGTTCATAGCAGCACAATTTACAATAGCCAAGTGCTGGAAGCAGCCTAAGTGCCCATCAGTAAATGAGTGGATCAAAAAACTATGGTACATTTACACAATGGAATAGTACACAGCAGAAAGAAAGAAGGAGCTCCTACTCTTCACAACAGCATGGATGGAACTGGAGAGCATTATGCTAAGTGAAATAAGCCAGGAGGTGAAAGACAGATACCATATGATCTCACCTATAAGTGGAACCTAATCAACAAAATAAACAAGCAAGCAAAATATAACCAGCAACATTGAAATAAATAGACAGTAACCAGAGGGAAGGAGGGAGGGAGATGCCAGGGGAAAGGGAGGGGACGGGTCACCAAGGAATGTGCATAAAGGACCCATGACAAAGCCAAATGGGGGAAGGATCGAGGGTGGGAGGTGGGGGTGGGTGGGGCTGGGGAAAGTGGTGGTGGGAAAATGTTGACAAAAACAAACAAAAAACAAAGTGGTCAGGGGGAGGTTGGGAGTAGTGTGGGAAATAAAGAAGGCAAAGGACTGGTGTGTGCAGCCCATGGACATGGACTAAGAGGTGTGGGGATGATGAGATGAGGGGGGGTTCAGCG
>PVJD01012591.1:0-38622 GCA_004026545.1 Mormoops blainvillei | reverse complement strand
ATGCTAGAGACTACTGAGACCAAATACACTGTGGTATTCTCCATGATTTGCGATATTTTCTTTCCTGCATAGCTTTTTAACATTTATTTCTTGTCCATCGAGTTTGTGCATATTCTGGAAACAAATGAAAATGAATACAAAACAGTCCAAAACCTACGAGACACAGTAACGGCAGCCCTGAGAGGGAAGTTCATAGCAAGGCAGGCCTACCTAAGAAAAGATAGAAACATTTCAACTAAACAACCTAACCCTACATCTACAAGAACTGGAGGAACAACAACAAACAAAGCCCAGAGTGAGTAGAAGGCAGGAGATAATCAAGGTCAGAGAAGAATTAAATGTCATAGAGACTGAAAGAACAATTCAAAGGATCAATAAAGCCAGGAGATGGTTCTTTGAAAAAATAAACAAAATTGGCAAACCTTTAAGCAGACTCATCAAGAGAAACAGGGAGAGGATACAAATAAATAAAATCAGAAATGAAAGAGAAGAGATCACAACTGATACTACAGAAATACAAAGGATTGTAAAAAATTACTATGAACAACTATAAGCCACAAAATTTGAAAACCTGAGTGAAATGGACAAATTTCTGGAAACATATAACCGTCCAAAACTGAATGAAGAAGAAGCAGAAAGCCTGAGCAGACCAATAACAGCTGGTGAAATTGAAGCAGTAATAAAAAAATCGCTGGGCACACAAAAGCTCTGGAACACACGGTTTCACAGGAGAATTTTACAAAACATTTAAGGAAGAGCTAACCCTTATCCTTCTCAGACTATTCCAAAAAATATAAGAGAAAGGACTCCCAAACTCTTTTTATGAGGCCAGCATCATCCTAATTCCAAAACCAGGTAAAGACACAACAAAGAAAGAAAACTACAGGCCAATATAGCTGATGAGCACAGATGCTAAAATCCTTAACAAAATATTGGCAAACCACATCCAGCAATACACTGAAAAGATCATACACCATGATCAAGTGGGATTCATCCCAGGGATGCAGGGATGGTACAATATTTGCAAATCAAGAAACGTAATACATCACATAAACTAAAAGAAAAGACAAAAATCACATGATCTTATCAATAGATGCAGAAAAAGCATTTGATAAGGTACAGCACCTGTTTACGATAAAAACACTCAGCAAAGTGAGAGTAGAGGGAGCATATCTCAACATAATAAAGACCACATATGAGAAACCTACAGCCAGTATTATACTGAATGGGCAAAAACTAAAAGCTTTCCCTTTAAGATCAGGAACAAGACAAGGATGTACGCTTTCACCACTTCTATTAAACATAGTATTGGAAGGCTTAGCCACAGTGATCAGACAATAAAATGAAATAAAAGGCATCCAAAAAGGAAAGGAGGAAGTAAAACTGTCAGTCTTCACAGAAGACATGATAGCGTACATAGAAAGCCCTATAATTCCACCAAAAACTACTCGACATATTAAGTGAATTTGCTTAAGTATCAGGTTGCAAAGTTAATATTTTGAAATTGAAGGCATTCTTGTATATCAACAATGAAATATCAGAAACAAAAATGAGGGGGAAAACTCTATTTGCTATAGCAATAAGAAAAAGTACCTAGGTATAAACCTAACCAAGAGGTAAAAGACCGGAACTCAGAAAACTACACAACGCTGAAGAAAGAAATTAAGGAAGACAGAAATAAATGGAAGCATATACTATGTTCATGGATTGGGAGAATTAACATTATCAAAATGTCCATACTACGCAAAGCAATTTATAGATTCCATACAATCCCTATTAAAATACCAATGACATATTTCACAGATATAGAACAAAGATTTCAAAAATTTATATGGAATCATAAATGACCCTGAATAGCTGCAGCATTTTGAGAAATAAGAACAAAGTAGGAGGGATCACAATACCTGACATCAAACTATATTACGAGGCCACTGTAATCAAAACAGTCTGGTACTGGCATAAGAACCCACACATAGGTCAATGGAACAGAATAGAGCCCAGAAGTAAATCCATGTGTCTGTGACCAATTAATATTCGACAAAGGGAGCAGAAGCATAAAATGGAAATTAGCCTCTTTGACAAATGGTGTTAGGAGAGCTGGACAGCTACATGCAAAAAAATGAAACTTGGCCACCAACTTACACCATACACCAAAATAAACTCAAGATGGATAAAAGACTTAAATGTAAGTCACAATACCATAAAAGTCCTAGAAGAGAACATACACAGGAAAATCAATCTCAGATATTCCACGCAGCAATATTTTCACCGATATGTCCCCTAAAGCAAGGGACATAAAGGAAAGAATAAACAAATGGGACATCATCAAAATAAAAAGTTTCTGCATGGCAAAAGAAAACTGGCAAAATGAAAACAGAACCAACCACATGGGAAAATATATTTTCCAATGATACCTTGAACAAGCGTTTGATCTCCAAAATGTATAAAGAACTCACATGACTCCACACCAGGAAGACAAACAATCCAATTAAAAAATGGGCAAAGGACCTAAACAGACACTTATCTAGGTAGACATACAGGGGGCCCAGAGACATATGAAAGGATACTCAGCATCACTAACCATCAGAGAGATCCAAATTAAAACCACAATGAGATGCCACCTCACACCTGTCAGAATGGTCATCATAAACAAATCAACAAACATCAAGTGTTGGTGAGGTTGTAGAGAAAAGGGAACCCTAGTGCACTGTTGGTGGGAATGCAGACTGGTGCAGTCACTGTGGAAAACAGTACGATATTTCCTCAAAAAACTAAAAATGGAACTGACTTTTGACTCAGCAATTCCAATGCTGGGATTATATCCTAAGAATCCCAAAACACTAATTCAAGAGAACCTATGTACCCCTATTTCATTATTTATAATGAAATATATTATAAGCAGCATTATTTATAAAAGCCAAGTGCTAGAAACAGCCTAAGTGCCCATAAGTAAATAGTGGATCAAAAAAC
This sequence comes from Mormoops blainvillei, assembly GCA_004026545.1. NCBI lineage: Eukaryota > Metazoa > Chordata > Mammalia > Chiroptera > Mormoopidae > Mormoops > Mormoops blainvillei. The sequence continues at coordinate 35,652 of PVJD01012591.1, read as the reverse complement.
TGTGGTACATTTATGCAATGGAATACTATGTAGCAAAAAGGAAGAAGAAACTTTCACCTTTTTGACAGCATGGGTGGAATTGGAGATTATTATGCTAAGTGAAATAAACCAGACAGTGAAAGGCAAATACCATATGATCCCACCTATAAGTAGAATCTAATCAACAGAACAAGCAAGCCAGCAAAATATAAAAATATAACCAGAGACATTGAAATAAAGAAAATACTGACAGTAATCCAGGGGAGGGGGGAGGGGGATAATGGGGGGTGGTGGTAATAAGGGAAGGGTCATCAAGGAACATGTACAAAGGACCCATGGAGAAAGTCAAAGTGGGGAACAATTCGGGGTGGGACGTAGGGGTGGGTGGGGTGGGGAAAATTGTGGTGGGAAAATGGAGACAACTTTACTAGAACAACAATTTAAAAAAAAGAAAAATAATCTAAAACACTAATTTGAAAAGATATATGCACCCCTATGTTCACTTCAGCATTGTTTACAATAGCCAAGATATAGAAGCAACCTAAGTGCCTATCAATAGGTGAATGTATACAGAAGAGGTGGTACACATATACAGTGGAATACTACTCGGCCTTAAAAAGGAATGAAATCTTGCTTTTTGCAACAGCAGAGATGGTCTAGAGGGTATTATGCCAAGTGATAACTGAGAGAAAGACAAATGCCATACGATCTCACTTATATGCGGAATCTATAAATCAAAATAAGCAATAAGCAAAAAAGAAACAAACATAAATACAGAGAAGAAATTGATGGTCACCGGATAATATAGAGTTTGGAAGGATGGGTGAAAAGGTAAAAGAATTAAGAAGTACAAATTGCCAGTTATAAATATAGTTATGGGGATATAAATTACAGCATAGGGAACAGAGTCAATAAAACTGAAGGTGGGTGAGGGTATAGGAAGGAAAAATGGCAATGGGAAAAAATACAATAAAATAAAAAATTAAAAGCTATAATAACTATGTATGGTGTCAGGTGGGTACTAGACTTAGCGAGTGGCTCACTTTGTTTTTGATATAAATGTCTAACCTCTATGTTGTAGGCTTGAAAATATTATATTGTATATCAACTGTAATTGAAAAATAAATTTTAAAAACTGCTATAACATGTGGAGTTTAATGTATATACAAAATTAAAATGAATAACCAGGTCAAAAGAGGGAGTTAAGTGACTTTAAGGTATTTTAAGGTCATTACCTTTTCTGGGAAATGGTGAGCATACAGATTTACATACTTTAATGAGACAAGGATACAAGCTCTATTCTCCAGAGTTACCACCAGAGGAACAACAAAAAAATATATAGTACACTTTTAAAGGAAGTAAGTAAAGTAATAAAAACCTCCTTGAATGATATAAAGAAGGATAAAGGAATACGGATTAGTGGAAAACACTGAAAATGAGCAGCAAAATTCTAAGTTTACTTTAAATGTGTATTTAAATTAAATATGAATAAACTAAATACTTAAGTGACAAATATTGCCAGACTGAATAATATTGATTTGAAAAATTAAGATGAATTGTATGTACTTTTAAAATTATTGTTCAATTACAGTTGTCCCCATTTTTCCCCCATTACCCTCCCTTGCCCTACTGATCCCCACCCCACTTTCAATCCTCCCCACCCACTTGTCCTTGTCCATAGGTTCTTTATACACATTCCTTGACTTGACCCTTCCCCTTAAAACAGACACAGGATAAACATAAGGATGTAGAAAGCTTAAAAATAAAGGTATAAAATGACATGCACAAAATTAACTCTATTTAAATTGTGTCCCCACAAAATTCATATATTCAGGATCATCCCCAACATGACTGTATTTGGATGGAGAGCTTTCAAGAAGTACTTACGGTTAAAGGTAGGATACTAATCTGACATTTTGGTGGCCTTATAAAAGAGAGATTATTTCTCTCTTTCTTTTTCTATTTGCTTGCCCTGAGGAACGGGCATGGTAAGGAGATGGTGCAAAGGCAGCCATTTACAACGGGAGAGACACTAGACACCAACCCTCCTGGCACCTTGATCTTACTTAGACTTCCAGTCTTCAGGACAGTGAGAAAATAAAGTTGTATTGTTCAAACCTCCCAGTCTATGGTATTTTTTAATGCAGACTAAGACATTAACAAAAAGAAGGCTGATGAATTTAAACTAATATCAGAGAAATTAGACATTAAGACAAGAAAAAATTACTAAAGCAAATGCAACAAGTCAGCCTAACAACATGTAGTGAATAACATTTCTGAGTTTCTCCTCCTCCATGAAGCTTCCTTCGACTGATTCCCAGCAAGTTAGGTGCCCCTGCTTGAAATATATTCTGTGCATATTTCTATCAGTGCACATGCCAGAGTGTCTTGCAATTTCCAGTTACAAGTTTGTCACCCTCACTAGACTATAGGCCACTTGAACACAGGATAATGTTTCACTGTACACTGTTTCTCCAGTAGGTGTTCAATAAGTATTCATTGACCTATGGCCTGTTTCAATTTACAATTCACTTTGGGCAAAGTATGTAACATATGGAAGGTAAATATAACTATCATAACCCCAATGCTATTACCTATGATTTCTGTCTTATTAATTTCTCACTTTTCTAAAACACCTTCTTTTAAGGTCAGGCTATTTTCTACCAGGTTCTGAGTCTAGCAGGCATGCTGATCTGTGAAACAGCATAGAGGCCACTGTGCATAAATTAATAGAACGCACATATTAAGATGCAGAGATGTCTCATGTCAGCTCGCTAACAGCATCTCTTCTGTGTACCTGCTAAGAAAAATCACTCCCATGGGAATGAATATTTAAAACAGATAACATAGTAAATATAGATATAAGCCACTGAGTATTAAATGGATGATAAATGACCGATATAAATATTTATTTCAACTAGACTTTGAGAATTAGCGAATCATTTATGTTTTCCAATATATTTTCCTAGATTTTGCCCCTTGAGATGACAGATAAATGATCTTTGGAAAAATACCACTGCATACACTTTGATGAAGGCATTAAAAATTGTTTATCACAGCCACCCGAATTATACAGCATGACTTGTTCGAATAGCTCCGATGGAAACTAATAGATGGCGACTTGTCTTGGGCAGTCTGTGCTGACACTGCTCCCTGGAAATGCCTCGTCGCTGTTCCCTCTGAGAAGTGAGGCACTCCATGCCTTCTTGTCCACCTGCCTCAGAAGTAGCTGTGACATTTCCCACTTCATCCTACTGAATTGAGCATCTCACTTTCTTTTGTGTGTAACACTTTATTTATTCAGCGTTCCTGTTTACTTGTTTAGACGCCTAAAAATACATATTTACTGCATTAACACGTTTTTCTTCCCTCAATTTGGTGTTTCTCAACTCATTTCCATGAGGTCTGAGGATGCATTAGAGTCAAATAATCAACAGCGATGTCAAAAGCAATAGCATCTACTATCGAGAGCTTTCTTCTGGGCTAAGGGCTTTAAACAAATAGAGCCTCATGTAAAGGTTGCAGTCACCCTCTAAGGTCAGACTTTTATAAACTCCATTGGCAGATGAGGAAACAGACTTGGAGGTAAGTCCAGACCTAAATTCATCCAGCTAGCAAATGAATGTCCAAGGATTAGACTTAAGTTTTAATATCAGACTTTGTCTTCTTATTCACAATGCAATAATGCCTTTTGATCTCTTGATTCTTTTAAGACAGTCTCCAGGTAAAAGTATTTAGGGACTTGCTTAAATTAAGAACACAAATGTGTAACAGTGCTATATCAGCACATCAATCCACACAACAGATAATCTAGTGCCTGGGGGTGAACTTGTCAGTTATTATGCCTGTTTACCCACCAGTTATCTAAATCCTTCATGAATAAGTTTTTTTTGTCTTTTTTAAAAAATATTTGTAAATTAGAGATTGTTTCTGTTAAGAACATGGTTTCCCATCCTTTTTAACATCCCCCCAGCCAAGTTTGTGCCGCTATATTTTGGACTTCCACTAGTAAGGGCAATTTTGCCCTTGGGTGTTCTCTGAGCTTTGATACTATCACTAGCCAGCTCTGAAGACTAAAGAAGCCTATGGCGTGTGCTCATAATAAAAGCTATGTGATCTTTCAAGCTAGCAAGCAATTGTTCATATGCCGATGGTTCTAGAAACAGTTCACTTGACAAGACTAACCACCTCCCCCATGCAAAATTGTTTCCACTATTAATTTACTTTGCAAAATATATTTTGAGAAGCAGCAATAGAAGCTGGAGTCCAATGCTTTGCAAATGCACAAATTCTTTAGAAAAAGAGTAGAAATTCATAACAATCTTGGCTATTCTGTAACTATGTACCAGATACTTGCTAAAGATCTTCGCATGTATCACCCAATTTAATCTTCACCGCCACCCTATGAAGTGAGATCTTTTAATATATGTATTCATTATTGATTTTTTAAAATTTAAGCTTCAAATTCATTTCTTTTGAGTTTTATCTTCTTATACATATCCCATTCTGTTACTTATTTGGGGCTACTTTGGAGCCTGGCATGTTTCTACTGAGCATTAGGTCAAAATTGGTATTATTATTCTCTCTGTCCCTCTGTCTGTCTCTCATTCCTTCTTTCTTTGCTGTGCGTATGTTTTTTTTTGTTTTTGTTTGTTTTTGCCTACCAAAGACCTATTTGTTTTTGAAACAAAGATAAAGAGCATTCTGCTCTTATTATTGACACATTAAGTCTATTCTTGCCTGAGACTCTGCTTTAATGCTAAAGCATCCCAGGATTACTTGGAATTCAAAGGAAAAGAATTTTTGAAAATTTTAAGTGCATTCAAGTCCGATTCATTGAGACTTCATAAGGGACTCATTCCTTAGAACATCCAACAGTTGAAAAATGTTTTCACTTTCTGTTTTTAAGCACATAAGCCATTTCTGGTTTCCTTTTGGGGTCTTTATGACTGATGGTAAGAGGAATAACAATGTCAAAAATCCATCTTTCCATTTCAGACTCATATTCTAACTGAGGATATATTGGTCTGTGTGGAATTGGAACATCAGGGTTGTCAAATATATGACATTCAGCTAAACTTAAAGAAAACAGTTACTTTCTAACAGAGGTTCTTAATCCTCAACTTATAGCTAGCCTTTGAAGGACACATGAAATACAGAATTCAGTGTAAAACAATGTGCAAATGTGCACTTTGGAGGAGATAGTGTCCATAATTTTTACATAATTCTCAAAGGGGTTTGTGACATAAAAGAGACTATAAACTACTATTTTGTCCCAGTTTTATCTGATATAATCGGTACATAACATGGTGTAAGTTTAAGGTGTACAGGTGTTGGTTTGATACACTTTTTTTTATTGTTGTTCAACTACAGTTGTCTCCATTATCCCCCACACACACTGTCCCCTGCCCCACCCACCCCCACCTCCCACCCTCAATCCTACCCCGCCTTGGCTTTGTCCCTGGGCCCTTTACACATGTTCCTTGATGACCTTTCCCTTTCTTTCCCCTGTTTGATATACTTATTTGTTGCAAAATGATTACCTAACACATCTATCGTGTCACATAATTACTACTTCTTTCTGTGATGAGAACATTTAAGATGTACTCATTTAGCAACTTTCAAGTATGTAACACAGTATTACAGGCTATAATCACAATGCTATACATTAGCTCCCCTCAACTTATTCATCTTAAGACTGGAAGTTTAAACCCTTTAACCAATACCTTCCTATTTCCACTATCCACAGCCCTTGGTAATCACCAATCTACTCTAAGCACTGCGATTCTTCAAGGAAAAGATAGAAAGTGGGATTCTCACAATATCCCTGTCAAGTAATTTTTCTGCTGCTTCACACTATATATGCAGGCAGAGGAAAGACCTCTACCCACTTATTCTTATAAACTTAGATGATGCACTAAGTTATTAGAAAATTCTTGGTAACTGGCACATGGTTATTTATACTATCTTTACAAAGAAAAGTTACTATGCTATAATAACAGAAAATTTATCATGAAGGTATGGAAATAGCATATCCTGAACCCCTACTCTGTGAGGGGCCAGTCTTAGGCACACTAACAATTGTCACCTAGTTTTAATCTTACAACAACCATGTGAGATTAACTGTATTCCTATTTTATGAATAAGGAAACTGCAGGGTGAAACTCTTGCTTCAAGTCACAGACCTAGGAGTTGCTTAAATGAGCTTCAAGTTACGGTCTGCTTCTGAATAAGTGGAAACATTTGCTGCATCACAGTGGTATCTGGACCATTTTTAAAGGAGATGGTGTAGGGGAAAATAAACTGTCATTTAAGAGCAATCATTTATATTGATTGACAGGGCTAATAACCTGTAAGTAGCAATTTAAACAACAAAAGGAAGGGCCTTTATCTCAAATCCCTTCTCTCAAAAGGGTGAGCACTAATGAAAATTTGAGAGAATAAAAAAATAAAATACTTACATTATTTAAAATTACATACATTGCTACAGAAATATCTAAAAATAAAAGGAAATAAAAATTATTAACTACCAAATCAGAAAGAAGTGGTAGTAGCACAATTGAGCTAAATCCTCACCAAGTTAAGATATGAAGTAGTGGAAAAAACAAAATAAAACATGTAAACTGACTAAAAAAATTAATAAGCAAAATAAGAGAAAACCCTGTTTTAGGGACCACCAAAGTGGCATTAAAGATGCAGTAAGTATTCTAAGGAACAATTCTTATGAACACTTCTATGATATCTAATTAGAAAACGCAAAATAGTTATGTTTCTATAAATCTAACTTAACAAAACTGAATCAGGAAGGAAAAGATGACCCCAACAGTTCTATAATATGAAAGATGAAAAAACATTTAAACATTACCACCAAAAGAAAAGATACACCGCAGGCCCATACACATTTATAGGCAAGCTTTAACCTAAATCTGGATTGATCATTCCAATGTACATGCGTGTTGTCAAAGAATAAAAAGAGGGAACGCTATCATTTATTTTTATTAGTATTATTTTTTTAATTTTTATTTTTGATCATCACCTGAGGATATGTTTTTACTGCTTTTAGAGAGAGAGGAGTGGAGAAAGAGGAACATCAATGTGAGAGAGAAACACTGATAAGTTGCCTCCTGCACACCCCCCCACCAGGGATCGAACACACACCCTTTTGGTGTACGGGATGATGCTCCAACCAGCTGAGTTACCCTGCCAGGGCTTTATTAGTATAATCTCTAAAAAAAAAACTACTGAAGTATGTTTTACATGTAAAAAACTGTAAATATTTAATGTATTCAACTTGATGAATTTTGAGGTAAATATACATACATGAAACCGTCACCACAATCTATGCCATACACACACCCACCCTCAAAAGTTACTTCTTGCTGTATTATTTCTTCTCATTATGATGATGTTGTGATAAGGGCATGTTGCCAAAAGTCTACCCTCTGAGCAAATTTTGAAGTACACGACAGAGCGCTATAAACCATAGGCTCCATGCTGTATAGCTGACAGTGTAGTAAGTAGATATCTATGGCTTATCCGCCTTGTATAACTGAACCTTAAAGCCTTTGACCAATACCCCTCATTTTCCTCTTCTCCCAGCTCCTGGCATCTGTAAGTCTGACTCTTTCAGATTCCTCAAAAAAAAAAAAGGTATCATTTCCTCCCTATCTTATTTGCTTAACATAATGACCTCTACATCCATTCCTATTATCACAAATGGCAGGATTTTCTTCTTTTTAAAGGCTGAATAATTTTTCATTTTGTGTGTGTATAAAACACAATTTCTTTATCCACTCATCCACATTATATTTTCAGCGTATATACAGTGTACAGCTGAGCCATGTCCGTGTTTGGGCAATTGTGAATGATGCTGAAATACACATGGGAGTGCATATATCTCTTCAAGAACTTGAATGTACATCCTTTGGATATGTATGCAGATGTACAATTGCTGAATTATATGTTCTATTTTTATTTTTAAAAGAAACTTCATATTGTGTTCCACAGTGCCTGCACCAATTTGTATTACTATTAACCATGTACAAAAGTCCTTTTTTCTGTATCCTCACCATCACTTGTCATCTTTTGTTTTAATTTTTGTTTTTGTTTTGTTTTGCTTTGTTTTTTTATAATAGCCATCCTAATAGCCATGTGTAACTTGCAATTACAAATGGAAGAGAAAACATTGTAATCAATGCTATGGAAATAATAAAGGTCATAGAATACCACACAGCAGAATGAAAGAAGGAACTCCTACCCTTCGTGACAGCATGGATGGAACTGGGGAGCATTATGCTAAGTGAAATAAATCAGGCAGTGAAAGATACCATATGGTCTCACCTATAAGAAGACCCTAATCAACAAAACAAATAAGTGAGCAAAATTGAACAAGAGACAAGGAAATAAAGAACAAACTGAGTGACCAGCGGGGAGTGGGGATGGGAATAATGGGGGATAGAAGGGAAAAGGTTGTCAAGGAACATGTATAAAGGACCCATGGACAAAGCCAAAGGGGCGGGGAAAAATCGAATGTGGGAGGTGGGTGTGGGTGGGGCAGGGGCGAGTAATGGGGGGAAAATGGGGACAACTGTAATTAAACAACAACAAAAAAGAAAAAAGAAAAAAATCATAAAAGACTTTTAGAATAATTACACTCCAATAAATTGGATAACCTAGAAGAAACGGGTAAATTCCTACAAACATACAATCTATCAATATCGAATCAAGAAGGAGTAGAAAGTCTGAGAAGACCAATAACAACTAAGGAGAATAAATAGGTTAAAAAAATACAAATACAAAACAAAACAAAACAAAAACCTTTCCAACAAAAAAAGCCAAGGACCAGATGGCTTCACAGGTGAATTCTGCCAAACACGTAAAGAAGAATTAATACCAATTCTTCTTAAGTGTTTTCAAAAAATAGAAGGTATACTTCCAAAAATCAGCTCATTAAACCAGCATCCACCTAACCAAAGCCAGACAAAGGTGACACCAAAAAAGAAAACTACTGGCCTATATCTTTAATGTACATGAAAGCAAAAATCCTTAATAAAATATTAGCACACCAAATTCGACAAGTACATTAAAAGGATCATACACCATGACCAAGTGTAATCTTGACTATAAAATCAATCCTGAATAATAAAAAGAAGATAGATTATAGGGCAATCTCATCCATGAACAGGTAGCAAAAATCTTTTTTAATTGGCAAAAATGCCTACAAAAAGGCAATGTATCCAACCCAGTGGGGCTTGTTAAAAGAATGCAAAACGAGTTTAAAGTTAAAATATCTACCAATGGAATTTACCCTGCTAACAAAGTAAAGGGGAGAATCAGATAATTATCTCAACAGAGAAAAAAGCATTCAATAAAATTCAACCTCCATTTATGATAAAAAGGAAAAAAACTCTTATATTAAAAATATAGGGAACTTGTTAATCTGCAAAAAGTTAACAACAACAATAAAAATCTACAGTAAGACAAATTTATTTTGTTTTATTAAATCTAAAGCATTATGTGTTTTTATTGAGGTAACTTTAGTTTATAACATTATATAAGTTTCAGGTGTACAATATTCTGTATACACCACAGCATGTTCATCACCAAAGGTCTGGTTTTAAGGCTCCATTTATTACAAGATTTACTACAAAGAAAGAAAAAATGCTACCAATTAAACTATGTTGCTCACAGATTTTAAGTAATAGGACTCTTTTCAGACTTGTTGAAATGCGAACAGAACATGTCCTTTAGAATCTACAAACTATGAAATCCATAACTGTGAAATATTAAAAACAACCTCTTAAAAATTAGGAATATGATTAGAATGCCCACTACTACCTCTTCTGGTCTTCATTCTAGTGAAGATCTTTGTAGTATGTTGAATATTGTCTCCCCCAAATTCATTTCCTCCTGGAACCTCAGGATGTGACCCTATTAGAAAAGAAGGTCTCTGTAAATGTGTAGTTAAGGATATTGAGAAAAAAATCATCCTGGATTTAGAGTGTTTTCTGACTCCAATGATTGGTGTCCTTACAAGAAGAGGAGAGAACACAGAGAGACGTAGAGACAAAGCCAAAGGAAAACAGAAGGAAAGACTGGAAGTATACTGCCACCAGTCAAGGAGTGCTGGGGCCATTAGATGTTGGAAGAAACAGAAAGCATTCTTCCCCAGAGTCTTCAGAGGGATGCTACCTACATTCGTGGACTTCTAGCCTCCAGGTTATGACAAAAATAAGTGTCTATTGTTTAAAGTCACTCAGATCATGGTCGTGGGTTTCCTATAGGAAACTAATACAAACCCTTACTAATTTGCAATAAGGCAAGAGAATAAATAAAAGACATGGATTGGAAAGAACAAGATTTTTATTCACAATTCACGACTATATAAAAAAACAAAAAAAATTACAAAACAATTATTTAAAGAGTGAGTTTGGCAAGGTTGCTGGATGTGAAATTACTATAACAAAATCAATTGCATACTTATAAAATAGCCACAGAATGTCAAAAAATGTATTTTTCACACTTTTTATAAAGATACCATTTGTAACAGGAATAAAATTATATAGACAGCCTAGGAATAAACATAAAATATATACAGTGATTTCTGGAGAAAGTTTTAAAAACTTGATTCAAAGTTTAAATAACCAGTAAACTAAATTATGCTTATAGATTTAAAAAAAAAGGCACATTTTGGGGAGATAAAAACTTGCCCTAAATTGATAAGTGAATTAAATTAAATTCTACTGAAAACCGTATCATGGTTCTCTGTGGAACTTGACGTGCTGATTCGACAATGAACATGAAAGAGCAAAAGGCAAGAACGGCCATGGTACTCCTGAAAAAGAAACCAGGCTTAGGGGATTGTCTTAGCCGATTTTAAGACTCATTATAAAACGTAGGAATTAAGGCAGTGTAATATTAGCATAGGGACAAAAAGACCAATGGGACAGAACTAGAAAATTCACAAACAGATCTGTGTATTCACACAAACAGAAAATATACAAAACTGAAAGCAAGCATTTAGAAAATTTATAGCAATCTGGAACTGCTCCAACATCTAAAAGCTTGATTCCACAAGTATAGGTCCCTAATAGATTAGAAGTTAAAACAAACAAAAACCTGGTCCTTCACTATTTTCCTAAGTATTGGCTTAGGGAACAAATTAGAATTTAAAAGTATTTAGTAATCCAAATAATCCAGCAAAATGATGCTTCCTAGATACACCAAAACAGAATATTGTAAATCAAAATGAGCAAAGCTGGATGGCGAGCAGACCTGTTTGCAATAACTGGGTCAGATTGGAGGAGGATTCAGAGGTCAGAGTGGATTACAAGCCAACCTAAGCCCGATGTCCACTCACTAGGGCTGAATCTGTGCCCTCATGATCTACTAACACTGTGAAATGTGAACAGGGAGTCACTGACACTCTGGGACCCCACTGTGCAAGAGCCAGCTACCATGCTGTAAACCCCTGGACGTGCACCATATGTCGCACAGCTCCAGGGAAATCAGTGCATATTCACAGAGTGTTAAAGCTGGAAGGGCTCCCACAAGCCAGCAAACTTCATCCCGTCATTTTTACAGCAGAGAGACAAACACTGTGAGGCTGAACAACTAACCCAAGACCACCAGCGACCTGGTGAGGCTAGCTGAGACTAGGACCTCAGTTTCCTCAGATGTAATAAACTTCTGCTTATGGCTTGAAGCAAGCATGCTCCAAAGTAGACAGCCCCCTTTACCGGCATGAAGCAAAACTTCCAAAGGACATACAACCATATTTTGCAAAACCATCAAGTCTGAAGGGAATGTCTTTCCAACTGGGAAAGCGCCCCCCATCCCAGTCCATACACAGATTCCCCATCTTCAAGCTCCACATGAATACTGGGGTCAAAATGTATTGGGGGTGACAGACAAAACCACAGTAATTCTACTCATACCTATGAAATTAAATCAGCTTCTCTTCTAATATTTAGCAATGCGAATTGTAAAGATCTACGTACTCGGGTCATTTCTTTGATCTATTGTGGGTCCTTCCTTATCTGTTCCCTGAGATGACAGTCAGAAGACAGGTCAAGCGAACCATGAAACCAAGTCCAGCAAAGCCACATTCCTAGGAGAAGGTATTCTCTAAAATGTAAATAATTAGTATGAATAGGAAGTGTAAAGCACTTAACTGGTTGCAAAATCTTTAAATCCCTTTATACTGTGAAGAAAAGGTTATCAATTCTGTTTTAGCCATGAGGAAACTGATGTTAATAGCTAGTAGCTAATAAATTAGGATTTGACCTTAGAAATCATTTCAAATTTAGAGCCCTCCTACTGTGCCGCACACCCTCAGACACCAGTCATAGGAATACAAACCTAGAAACTACCACGTTGTTACCATTTTAATAGGGGAGCAGTAGTAAGAAAGACAAAGATTATATTGCAGAGTATGCTTATGAATAATGAGGATTTCCGAATCTTCGGAGTGTGATTATAACATCTTTTGTTGGATTAAAAATAGTTTAAGAAAACAGGAGCACAAATTCCTACTATAATTTACTATAATCCTAGGAGATACAGTTAACCAAAAAGCAATGCTGATGTGAGCACTAGAAGTTACAGGAGACCAAGAAAAATGTCTTGGAGTGAGTAGACAGTAGGAAAAGGGGCTCGGTTTTTGTTTTGCCCTTCACCCTTTACTGTGCCCCTTGAAGTGCCTCCCACAAGGGTGGGAGTAGGCTCCCCTGCCCCTTGATTTTGGATTCATCTATATGACTTGCTTGGGCCGATGGGACCTAAGCAGATGAAATTTAAGCAGAGGTTTGATATGTGCAATGAAGCTGGGCAAATAGCAGAGGCACCGACTTCAAGAAATCTTTTGATTGGCAGTAAATGACCCTAGGACTGATCCCCAGAGAGAACACACGGAGCGATTCTGAGCCCAACCCACAGGGAGCAGCCCACCCATCAATCTACCAAGCTGCAACCAGCCAAGACCAGACAATTTATAGTCAACTTGCAGACCCATGAAAATAATGTTTATTGTTATATGACACTGAGCTTAGGGTTGGTTTGTTATGCAGCATTATTGTGGCAAGAGCTAACTGGTTGACCGGTACAGGGATAATTGTGTTTCATGAGGAAATGTGGGGGGAAGGCAAGTAAAGAAAGACCGATTCAACTACCTTGAGTAAAAGTTAAAAGATACCATGTTAGTAGGAAAATAAAGGGAAACAGGCACTCTGGAAAACAGTTCGGAAGTTCTTTTTTTAACAAAGTAAATGTGCAACGGTTATACCATCCAAAAACTGAACTCTTGGCATTTCTCCTGGAGAAATAAAGACACGTTCACACAAAAACCCATATACTTATCTTTCCAGCAGCTTTATTTGTAATATCCCAAAACCTGGAGATGATCTAGATATTCTTCAATGGGAAACTGGTTAAACAAACTATGATACATCCAACAATGGGATGTGTTCATCGATGAAAAGAAATACACACACGTACACGCACACACACACACACAGTTTTCAAAAAATTATGCTGAGCGAAAAGAGTCCACCTGTTTTTACTAAGTACAAAATGTTACATATGATTCCATTTACATAGCATTTTTAAATGACAAAATTAGAGAAATAGACAACAAGTAAGTGGTTGCCAAAGTCAGGGATGGACAGAAGAGAGGGAGAGAGGTGGGTGTGGCTATGAATGGACAACACAGGGAATCCTACTCTATATCTTGACTATATCAGTGTCAATATCCTGCTTGTGATATTCTATTATAGTTTTAGAAGACACTACCTTTGGCAGAAACTGGGTCAATGTTATACAGATCACTCTGTATTATTTCTTACCACTGCAAGTTGATCTACAATTATCTCAAATTATAAACCTTAATTTTAAAAATGTCCACAAGTACATCAACTTCAGGCATAACAGGATCTAGTGATTCAAAGGATGTAACTAAAACACCATCTCTCACCCTCATTATAAGGAAAATGATTACTGGTTGCTCCTGACTGATGTATCTACCAGCTTGAAAGCCCCGGAGAGGATGGAGTTTCTCTCTCCCAATTGTTCCAACAGAACTCCTGGAACTGAACCTCACCAAACCGACTTGAGTCATACGATAATTCCTGAGCCAAACATTGAAGTCAGTGGGCTCAATACACTGATGGGCTGGGGCTGAGTCACATACTTATTATTCTTGGACTAGTGCTGGCCAGCCCTCCTCATGGAATTACTGCAGGAAAGGGCCTCACACAGAAGACAAGAGATCTAATTACCAGAGGGAGGAGTAAATGCCAGGCAGGCCAAAAGCTCAGAGGTCCACTAAGGGAAGCACCAAATAATATCTCAGATTTTTTTAAAAATGCCTAGAATTACTATGCAGGAAAATTATAAAATGATGGTGTTTTATTTTATAAATCAATAAATATAGAATATAACCTTTAAAATAAAGAGTAAAAGGAGGATGACAAAAGGAAGAAAGAAAACCCATGCTTTGAACCTCACTATGTCAGCACTGGGACTGCTTTCGTTCCCTGGAGTTTGGTCATCTTGGGTGATATACGTATGCTTTTCAAGCACTGCACTGGCCACCTGTGGTTTGGTGGGCATGGTCCATACCTATTTTGTGTGGCCACATAAGTACAGAAATGGGCATGTGATCCAAGTCTCAGAAGCATTCTCTAGGATGTGTGTTTTGGTTTGGAGCTGAAGAAGACTTAAGACTGTGAACTGGTGTTTGTAACAGTCCTCTTACTACCTAGCAGAAGACACCTTTCTGCAGAAGAGAAAGGGAACCAACATAGATAAGCAGGGCTGAGAGAGGGCTGTTAGGAGAAAAGCCTGAGCATCTCTTTGAACTGTTGGATCCAGCTTTACCTGAAACTAAATGTTTCCTGACTCATCAGTAATACAAGCAACTCCCACTTGCTTAAATTATTTTTAACTGGGTTTAGATAGCCCATAACCAAGAATTCTAGTATAAAATTCATGCTGTGAAAGTTGAATTTGTTTATCATTGGTCATGTCTATGAGATAAAGAAAAATTGAGGAAAGAGAGGCTATCTGGACTTTTTTGAATAGCACAGTGATGCCGGACCAGGGAAATTATTCAGAACACTTTACATACTGTGTTTTTTTAATCTGATTGTTTCAGACATCCATCCCAGAATCTTAGAAGTCTATTCTAGTCCTGACAGTTGCATTGTAAATGTGTTCCAGGTATTCACTTCATGGAAAATGATGGAGTTATTTATAAATACTAAACTAAGAAGGAGCTAAAACAAAGCTATCCAAAGACCACTTGCATCAGACCATTGCACGCTTTATTAAAAGGATTCCACCCATTGTCCACTCCAGGCCTCCTGAAGCAGTGTCAGGGTGTGATGCTCAAGAATCTACATTTAAAGTTACCCTGGTTTACTTCATGCAAAATAAAGTTTGAGAGCCCCTGAGCTAAAAGAGTGTCCAACTTCTTCACTCAGTTCAGAACACTTTTCTGAATTATAGGAGGGAATTTAAAAGCTTTTCGAACTTCATTGTGATACAAATCGCCTAGGGATCTTATTAAAATGCAGATTCAGATTGAGATGGCTTGGGATGGGGCCCGAGATTCCTCCTGCCTGACGTCCTAGGGGACGCTGAATCTGCTGGTCCCGAAGACCACGCTTCAGTGCACAGTAATAGATTACATGTCGCAAGATAAAACAAAAAACACCGCAATGCAATAGAGAGATGATGCATTATAGGACTGTGCACTCGAAACCTACATAACTGAATTAACCAATTTCACCCCTATACACTTAAAAATTTTTTAAATGAATCTGAAATAAATTAAAATGGAAATGCATTGAAACATAAATAACAATAGTGTAGTGAGAGACAATGTAAGGATTGTAGAAAGAATGCCATGTTGGGAGTAGAGAGTCCCCAGTTCAATTCCTAAGTCTGCTACAATTAACAACCCATTGTGTGAGCTTGGGTGTGTTTTTTCACTTTCCTGAGCCCTTCTTTTTCTACCCTTCAGTATGAAAGATGAACTGGATCATCAACTGATATTCTCCTAGTTCAGATTCTGTGAGTCCGAGATTTTGGTCACCACCTTGAGATATGATATTGATTACTAGGCTCATTAAAAAAAATATACAGGTACATCTTGGACACACCTTGGGCTCAGTTACAGGCCCTCACAATTAAGTGAGTACCAAAATAAACTGAGTTTCGTATCACAATAAACAATCATTTCGCTGGTGGAGGGTCTTGCCTTCCATTTGTAAAAAACACAATACCCGTGAAGTGTAATAAAGCAAAGCTCAATAAAATGAGGTATGCATGCATGTGCACACACACACACACACACACACACACATACACATACACATACACATATACAAACATATTCAAGACCCTGGAGATGCAACCCTAATATAAAGCAAAGGCACCAGTAAATAAATTCACTGGTCACACCTTTGGAGACAAGTATACAACTTCATGATCATCTCATCCTAGTACTATGCAGCATCTCACTTCAAAGATAGCTTTTATGAGTATGCTCTCAGTTGTTAGAAGAAACTATTATTCTCTGGTCTGCTCAACAATCATCAATTAGATTGAACTGGACCCAACTCTCTCTCAAACAGCATATCAATTCTTCATGTTTCCCTGGGTCCAGTAGACTTAGAATTCCAATCAGCATGGACCACAACACTGAAAACTTTTAATGTCCTTCTTATCTAAGTTAAGAGTGGCTTAATGGCATGGCATTGAGAGGCAATGATGCAGGACTAGGAAGTGGGGAGGCGAGGCATGACAATGCTTAGTTCAGCATACATGGGCACATGGTGATGACTGCGGGGTTCCAAGCAGGTGAGACAGTCAGAATGAGTAAAACATAACCCCTGTCATCAATGAGTATGCACGCATATGTGTGTGCACATGCGCACATATGTTTGTGTGTGTGTGTAATTAGTATATAACACATTAGAGGAAAGTCCCAGAAAACTTTATATAGGCATATATGGGATGTGCTTGAAGAGACCCAAGGAGGAGGATGTTTCAGGTGTGGTGACATGGAAGGCGAATCACCGAACTGGTCCTATGTGTACTAAACCCATTTCTCAAACTATGTGTTTGTGAACCACTGCCTGATTTTCAGAACATCTAGTGAGCAACTATATTTTTGAATCAATATTTTTCTTTAAATCCCATCACACATTTTCTTTAAATTGCCACAATTTTTTTTTCAAAAGGAAACTACATAAGCACTACTGTCAGTGAAAAGTCAGTACCAGTGGTATAAAAACAAAGTGAAAATGAGCCAACTTTAACATTTTCCAGTTAAATACTTTGTTAACTAAAGAGTTGGAGCTTGAGGCATGCTTTCTAGGCTAAAGAAAGAGATTCATCCGTGCCAAAGGTGTTAAAGACATATTGACATCAGAGTCTTTCCTCTTGAAGTAATTAGAAACACTGACAGAGAATTAAAAAGTAATGATATTACAAAGTGATTGTGTTACATAATTTCATATTTATAGATATCTCTAGTATGACGTGTCCCATTCCACAGAAAAACTTAACAAGACAAATAAAGATAATATTTCTAAACTGTTTTAATCACATTCAAGGGTATGAATAAAATTGTATCCTAACACAAGGTCCTATAAAAATAAATGGGAAAAACAAAGCCAGATCTGTCTTCTAATAGACACAACATTGGTTTCTGCTCTCCAAGATTACTCTTGCATCAGAGTAGAGACTTTTTTTCTCCTTCATTCTCTTAGGATATTAATTTTTCTGAGGATCTACTCAAAGATTTATCATTGCTCAGTCAAATGTACAATCTTAGCAAATCAAAAAATGTGGATATATATTTAGACATCAAAAAATCCTTAAGGTCAGTTTACA
This sequence comes from Mormoops blainvillei, assembly GCA_004026545.1. Lineage (NCBI taxonomy): Eukaryota > Metazoa > Chordata > Mammalia > Chiroptera > Mormoopidae > Mormoops > Mormoops blainvillei. The sequence continues at coordinate 17,775 of PVJD01012591.1, read as the reverse complement.
TGAACTAGAAATGATCCATATGTCATTTTATATTCTAAACCTAAGCTGACTTAACCACTCACCCTAAATATATTAATCAATAACTTAATAATTCAGAGATGAGATTATTTTATCAACATATTCTCCATCCACCTACTTCTCACCCTTGCTGTTCTTCTTTCGTGTCTCTCAAAAAGGAGGCAATCAAACAAAACTTAAAAGAAAACTTCACAGGGCAAGTTTTACTGTAGCAGAGGGTAAGGACAGGTCATTGAACACGATCTTGAAAGACCATGCTCGTTGGCCATGTGGCTCTATCTGTAAAGGGCATAAGCAAAGCCTGTGAGACTGAAAGGCACAGAGCATGGGCTGGGAGAGGTTAGAGGTCGGGTGCAGCAGACTGAGTGAATGTACGAGGTCACATGGCGGGCAAAGGGCAGGTCACAGAAGAAAAGAAAAGCCATTGTCACTACCTGAGTACTTATGTGCTAGGGCCTTCCAACAGGCAGATAACAGCCCAAGATAAGACCATCAGGAAACTGATTCTCCTTTTGTGCATCGAGAGAGACCTGGAAGGTACTTAATCAGTTGCTAATGGCAAGACTTTCTCTCACTTAGAACAAGGAAAAATAGAAGTTAGATTTTCTTTCTTTCCTTCCTCCTTTTTATTGTCTGCCCTATTTATGAAATGTAACAAAGCTAAAAATGAAAATACCCTCAGGAATTTACAAACAGAAATAGATACATTCAGTTGTTCTCCAACTTCAAACATTCTAGAAGGGACACGTGTCTAGGGAGTAAGACAGGCCAATGGCTCATGCTTTTTCCTTCACCAGAGTGACCTTAGAAGGATGAACGCTGGTTCCTGGGACACGTCTACCTCCCAGGGGCCTGACAGAGCCACCTGCCATCTAGGGGCTTCACTCCTCCACCTGGAAGCAGACAGCGCCGGGGCCATAGTGTAGATTCTGGAGTAAGAAAGACCTGGACTGGAATTCTAGTTTCACCATCTACCAGCTAGGCGATTCGGGGCAAATGACTAAATGTTTCTGTGGGAAGCAAGAGAGAAATGGATATTTAAAACTGTAGTCAGGGATCATTGAATATACTTTAGTCAGTTTTGATTGATATCTGTGTTTAAAAAGAAAATTTAGCAAACATCAATAAAATCTCAAACTATTTTTTTTGGTATATTTTATTGATTATGCTATTACAGTTGTCCCATTTTTTTCTCCCCTTTATCCTCTCCACCCTGCACCCCACCCCATCACCCCCACGCCTCTTAGTTCATGTTTATGGGTTGTACATTCAGTTCTTTGGCTTCTCAGTTTCCTACACTATTCTTAGCCTCCCCCCCCCCTTTTTTTTTTTTGGTCAACATTTTCCCACCACCACCTTCCCCAGCCACAGACTAATTTTTAGAAGCAGAAGCTAGGTTTGCTCTGTGGCAAGAGGATGGAAGTGATATTTAAAACTTAGATCTAGATACCGGTACCACAATCCACTAGCAGCGTGACCTTTGGCAAGGTTAGTTAATCTAGGAGACCGAGCTTTCTCATCCATAAAATGATGATTAAAAACACCTACTCAGAGCATTACTGGGAGCGCTATGAACATTCTTTAGAAGAAGTAGCTGGCACAGTGCCTGGTCACAGTTAATTCCCTTCCCTCCTGGCCGCTCTACCTGTGGAGTAGCCACTCTCAGTCTCACTACTTCACTAATAAACTCTATTTCACTTTAAACTATAAAAAATAATAATAATTTCTTTTCCTCCTATTTCTTCAGTAGGAAAATACAAGTCTATATATCAGGTGAGATTTTTCTTTCATTATTTGTCCTTAGGTAAAGATTTCAGCTATATTTGTTTTCCAGAAGCGAGAGGTAAAATTTGAAACAAATATGATCATTATTATTAATAACTAAGATCTCAAAGTTGGTGAGTAATATTACCAATAACAGAAAATTGGAAAGTCCGGAAGGTGAGTTGGCTTGGAGGAACTGATGATGAATTTGGTTTATGTACTAAGTTTGAGTGATCCCCGAAACACCGGGAGGGAACGTAGGGGATGAGTGATGGTTGAAAATGTAGCTTTGTGAGGCGTAGTCAAAGAACAGTTAATACCAGGAGGATTGAAGGAGTGGGGAAAGTAAATGCCAAAGGACAATTGCAGAGGACAGACAGCTGTGGTTGCTGGATCATAGGCGCCCGCCTTAGAAAGAGGAGAGTAGGAGAAACTGCTCCAAGAAAAATCAATGGCAGACACGCAGAGCGAACAGAACACCTTCACGGGGACAGCGTGCGCAGCGGAGGCCTGAGTGCACCCGCGGCCTACGCGCGCTCAGGCCCATGTCTGCGGGGCTACTAGGTTAAAGCATCTAGGGTTGGGCTTCCGTTCCTGGAATTTTAAAGCAAAAGTTGGCAAGCTTTTTCTATAAAGAGTCAAATATTCTTCAGGTATATTAGGCTTTGCAGGCTATGTGATTTCTGCCAAAACTCAACTCTAGTGCAAAAGCAGACAGTGAAAAATATGTGTGTGAATGGCTATGTCAAGATTGTAATGAAACTTTATGTACAAAAACAAGCATCCCTCTGGATTTGACTTGGGGGTTTCATTTTGCCAACCTCTGTTTTAAAAGATTGTGAGAGCCATCCAAATACAAAGGTTCTATAAGGCCAAGGGCTACATCTCTTTGGTTCTCTACATATCCCCAAGCGCCTAACAGGGTGTCTGGCACAACTCAATATGTTCTTTTAAATTGAAGGTTTCTGATGTGGAGAAGTGATCTGAAGCACATTTACACTAGAGCAGGAAAGACTTGTAAATAACTTTCTGTCAAAGGCCAAGGTACACATGCATTTTCACTGGCACCAAATCATTGCACCAAAAGACTGAAGATGAGAGGGTAGAATTACAAATTAAGCCAGTAGCGATTTGTTGTGAAGGTGAGGAAAGTTTCCTGACAACCCTGAAAGTAGGCGACTGCCCTTTCCAGGATGCTTTAAGGAGTCTTAAACCAAAACACATTAAAACTGCAGAGTCATCACAGTCATGGTACTATCTACAAGCCCCAAATCCTGGACAGAGAGATTCCTTCTGATTTGGAAACCTTCTGAGCTGCCTTCTCTCGGGTCACTCATTGTATTTCAGACGATGGCATTTCTGCTACATCTCAGCAAGACACACAGAGATATTAACTACTCAGTGAGAACCAAACTATTCTGAGATCTAATTTCATTAATATACACAGCTCATGTAGCAATCTAATAAAAAAAAAAATCTAATGACAACGTGAATTGTAGAGGGAATTTGTTCCTTCCATAGGTGGAGATGATCTTGGCCACAATGGGTCTCACCCTTCTCCCCGCTGAGGCAGAGAGGAGTATCTTCGTCTAACCTGACTTATGGTGAACATGGGGGAGTTCTGTTTTAGCCTCTAGGTTGGACAGTGGATATCCATGCTTTTATTTCGATTCTGACCAGCTGGAAAGACTTCAGTTTGCAGATTTATTTAAGCTTATAACATGAAATGGCATGTGTTTTGCAATTTGGAAACCCCTAGCTGTCACTTTCAGGTTTATTGCTTCTAAACTCTCAGCTGGAAAACATCTCATTTCAAGAGTCAATGTGCAAGTCCTTTGTTAGGGACTGTTGGCTGAAAGATGAATTTTCTGCTAGATCTGAAAATTCATTGCTATATCATCCTTACACGCAGTTCTCATTCACCTAAACAGGATACGGGGTCCCTACTTTGGTGCCCCCACACGACAAGCTCAGATAAACAACGGAAGCTGGGAGCTTGTGCCCTGAGTCTCACTGTGGCTCACTTTCAAGTCCCTGCTGAGCACCAGGCGGTCTCCAGGCCCCTATTAGTTGTCCAGGAACTGTGTCTTAGTAACCCTATACCCCAGGACCTGTCACTCAAAATGCTGAGTGACCCACCACTGACACCAGAGCTAACCCCTAGCTTTCTCTCCTCCAGTTCCACTCAACTGCCTCTAAGTTCCACTCTCCATCGTGCTCCCAAGAGGAAGGTAAATCCAATCCAAATAACAGGGAAAAAAAAACCTCTTAATATTCTTGGTAAACAAAAGTTACATATAGGCAGACAGACCACCAAATTAGAAAAGCTCCAGACTAGGTCAAGGTTATTTTACTTGGAAACTCACATTCTCTTCTCTATCCCTGTTACAGAAGGGGAAAGAGACCAGGGTCAGGTGGCCTTCCTTCCCGGCCTCAGTTCTTATCTTGCTTGCAACACATGAATTCAAGCAACACACAAACACATACAGTGGGAATGAAATAGCAAGTTTCTTTTATGAAACATACACCAACACAAAGCTGCAAGCAGGCACCGATAAAGTTGTTATAAACTTTGTTAATAAGTTTCTTCTATGTACTTGAGGTACAAGCAGGTACTTAGCTAATATAAGTACGCCGACTATTGAGGTTCAGGGGTTATATACCTTAACTGGCTTCTAGGTTGCCCCTTCTTTCTCCCTTGGGAACAATGTACAGCTACAAAGGCTTTCTTCTCAGTTAGTAAAGGCTCTTTGTGTTAGTGAAATTGTTACGAACACCCCCTTTCCCAGCACAGGCTCCCCTTTTTCTCCTGTGCAATCCCTGCCTGTGACGTTCAGAGCGCCCGGCAGTCTTAGCGTGGTTGTTACAGAAGCCCCTTTTCTCAGCACGGTCTCCAGGATGCCCGTTTTCCTGCCCTGTTCTGCCTGTGATGCTCAGGACGCCTGGCAATCTTACCGAACTGAGCGCAGCGCCGCTCAGTTACGTGGTGAGACATGCTTTCCTTTTGCCCCAGCTTCCTGTAATAAGTTCTTTGCTGGATTGTAAAGGTAAGAGCCCGGCCTTTATCCCCACCCTGGCCACTCGTTCCTAGCTGCTACCTAACACCCCCACCCCCAATAAATCATCCCAGTTCCTTTGTCAGGGCCTCGCACTTTGAATGGAAGAAGTTTGCTGGCTGGCTGGCTCAGTGGATGGACGGACAGACAGATGTGACAGAGCACCATCTGCATTAGCATATGAAGAGTTCTTCTAGGTCCTGCATTAAAATGCTCTATTAAACTAAGTATAACCCAGTACTTCTCAGATTCACTTGCCCTTATAAACTATCCTTCACATACCTTTTTGTTAATCTGTCAAAATTGGTGTTTGTGCGATGTATTTTTAGAAATTACTGATTTCTATATATTTTTTCATGTTTATGGCAACTTTCTCTTCATTATTCTATCAAGAAAAAGATTAGAGGAAAGATGACATAAAAAAAAAAACACATGTAATAAAAACAAACAGAAAAGCACTATTTCCCAAAGAAACATGCGTAATGCCACAACTGTGTAGCCACATAGTGAGAAAGGGGCAGTTGTGGCCCCCAAAGTGTGGGCTCAGGACCTGGAGTTCTGGCTGATACTATGTCCTCAAGTCACTATTTCTGCAGAATTTCAGGGCCACCTTTTTGGTCCTGGGGTGCTTGTTAGTCCTGAAAGCACTTCTATTTTGTTCTGACATTGCACTTTTATTTTGTCTTTCAAGCAAACAGAGTACTAATTGGTTTTTCAAAAGCTAATCAATAAACAACTTTATTTTTCTCCGATAATTCAAACCAAATACAGTGTGAAAATTGCAGGCCAACTGCCTCCGTACAACCGGGAGAAATCAATCTCAAGCCCTTCCCAAGACAAAAGGGTGTTTACATTCCTTGATTAGCATTAGCCTCCCCTTTTTCAAAAGTCTACACTTGCGTCTGTATAACTACCTCTCTGTCCTCACAAGTAAGTGTGAGTCTCATTGCTCTCAGCATATTTTTAACCTGTTGAAGGGTGTCATCCCCCTGCTACAAATCATTTACTCAAAAACAAAATCAACACACTTCATCTATAAGAAACCCATGAACAAGTTGAAAACCTGAACTGAGATGGAGATTTCAAGGGACCATACTGACATGTGTACATACAGTAATTTCCCCTTATTCATGGTTTTGTTTTCCGTAGTTTCAGTTAACAGCAGCCAATCATGAGCCAAAAACAGTAAATAAAATATTGCAGAAATAAACAATTCATTAGTATTAAATTAGGCACTGTTCTGAGTAGCATGATAAAATGTCACACCAATCCACTCCAGACACTCCCACCACCACAGAAATCATCCCTTCATTCAGAAAGTCCATGCTGTGTACCCTAGCTGCCCGTTAGTCACTTAGCAGCCTGTTTCCTGCTTGCTTATCAGATCAGCTATTACAATATTGCGGTGCTTGTGTTCAAGTAGTCCTTATTTTACTTTATTGTTATAACTGTTCTATTATTAATTGTTATTATTGTTGTTAACCTCTTACTGTGTCTAATTTATAAATTAAACTTTATCACACGTCTGCACATACAGGAAAGAAACAAAGATACACAGGGTTTGGTACTATCTGTGGTTTCAGGCATTTACTGGAGGTCTTGGAATGTATATGCTTTAGATAAAAGAAGGCTGCTCTACAGGTAGCTTGTGGAGCACAGGGATCAAGTGAGAAGGTCAGTATCTCAACAGATATCATTGAATGGCCTACGTTAATGATGTGGTGTCAAAGCAGCAATGATTTAACTTGTGAATTTGTGTGTGTGGTTCAGTCTGACAGTATAACTTAATTTTTTTTAAATTTATTGATTTGAGAGAGAGAGAGAGAGAGAGAGAGACATTGATTTGTTGTCCCACTTACTTATGATTCACTGGTTGATTCTTGTGTGTTCCCTGACCAGGGATTTAACTCACAACCTTTGTTCATCACGAGGATGCTCTAACCAACTGAGTCACTCGGCCAGGACTGACAGTATAGCTTTGAAGAGGCATGAAAGTAACTCCTAAATATTTGACGTACTGGTATGTGCAATTGGGAGCTTGGAATAGGTCACTCCCCTACTCATAAACCTTTGATGAGCAGAGTTTGTGGGAAAAAGTACCTAGATTATTTTTTACTCTTTATTGACAGTTTTAAGTCTAAATTCATAATTTAGATTTTAATACTCTTTAAACTGACTGCCTCTTTAGTCTAAAGTCCTGAATAAAGAGCATGTGTAGTTATTCCATTCCACAAGAATGGATTTATTTTTATATCGCATTCATGACCGTTTTGCTTTGCTTTCCTATTAGTCTCATTTAAGCATAAGTTAATGCGATAGCGATATTTCCAGGAAGATAAACCATAAAATTGCTTTACCAATGCAAAATTAATATAGAGCTCTGCCTTCTCCTCAAGTGCATACTTAAAATACAAAATCACAAATATTCATTTTATGCAAATATGCCTAAATTGATGTATGCCATTGCTCAAGATATGAGATGCACTTACAGTTGACAGTTGTCAGATTGATTGGCTAGTTTCAAACCAAGTGAAGGCCAAGATTTGCCCTTAATGTTATTGTCTTTATTACTTCATTATATTAAAAACACTGATATTTTAATAGTAATTTTTTTTCAAAAACCAACCTCAACAACTCTCACACAGTTCAAGACTCTCTAAAATTTGTTCTCCAGCATTTAAGTCCTAGTTCCCACAACTCTTCTTTGCCTTTTTATTTTGTGTCGTAACATATTTCTTTCCATCATAACAGAGTAGGTACTCCATAAACATCAGAAAATATCTCTTTTTCTACATAAATTAACATATGTTGAACTGTAACCACATGTTGGGTAAAGGGCAGTGGGTGCCAGGACTGTTGCGTAGCAGACTCCAGATGGTGCCATTTTCATGGCCTAGACATAGATTTAGAATGGTAACTGGTCAGGGTGACAATTAGTATGTCACATGTGTCCTGGTGCTAATGCTTTTGCCCAGTGAGAGGGAAATACATTTGTAGCTCACATCTAATCTCAACTTACTCTTTCTGCTGTAATAAATGAGCACATAACCATTCCCTCGGTGTGAGTATCTTGTAAAACTCACAAATTCCCTCACAAATTGAAAGAGAAGCCATTTCCTTGAAATACATGCTCAACTGTAGGCATTTCACAGCCTGCAACTAGGAAAAAAGCAAACTCTTTCTAGTAAAACGATTGATCAGAGTAAGTGCTTAAAATGAGCTTTAAGCAAGTAAATAAACTGAGGTTAAGAAAGGGTTTTACAATCCAAGAATGTGTCATCTGAGCCCATGAGAAAGGGCCAGAGTGGTGTGATGTCACAGCGGCGAAACCGCAGAGTGTCAGCAATGGAAGACGAAGCGAAGCCCGAGCCCAGTCAGGGTAGCCTGACCAGCCTATACCGAAGGCTTTTACCACCTTTTACCAAGGAAATTGTAAACATGCCATTTGTTAAGTGGATAAATAATTATCGTATTGCATTATGAATCATACATAGTTGACTTCCTAGTAAGTACTTGACCCTTTTCAACTAGTCCTTTTATCATCTTCATAAAGGGTTAACATGGTGAACTCGTAATATGATCTTTAGAACTCAGATTCTGGTGAGGGTAAAGGAAAATTATTTATACCCTCCCAAAAGGTGCTTCAGCATCCTCATGAAGAAGAAGCAAAGGTCCATTGTAAAAAGAATGAACTGTTTTACCAGGAATTATTGTTTGGGTGGCAAGGCAATTCTAAATATTCAGAATAAACGTGGTCCACTGAAGAGCAAGCATTCGATTCGTTTCAAAACTAGTGCAGGGGCTTGCAGCCTGCAAATGTTCTCCACATATCAAAGTTAATATATATTTACACACACAACTCCTGCTTCATGCACAAGGGAGGAATAAAGCTCTGAGCGACAGCACCAGGGAAGATGCTAATTAATATTGCCTAACACATGTCAGTTGGCACATATACAGCCACATAAAAAATTATTTGGGTAAAAAATTATAAAGACATTTTAGAGTGTCAAAAATCATATGTGAAAGTGTAGGTTGAAAGGCTATTATTAGAAAATCAAAGATGGCCTTCCCTCCTCAAGTGCAATATGTCATTTATCTTTCTGTCTCAGAGCTCTCATTGAATTTTCGTTATTGTGACACTTGATGGATGCAGTTAGACAGGTAGTGAGGAGATTCAAAACGCCATCAGCCACTCAGAGGAGATGTATCTCAGTCACGCGGTATTTGGCATCGCGCTGCTCCCTGCCGCTGGGTGTTTCACAGGACTTGCATTGCCTTTGCGTGGTCTTCATACGGGAAAGCTGACCGACTGCTGTTTGTAGGTGCTCGTCCTTCTTCGCTTCGTGAGAAGAAAACAGGTTTTCCATTTTAAGTTCAGCTTAAATCGATTAGTCTGCTAAGGCTGCCATAACAGAATGCCTCAGACTGGGTGGCTAAAACATCAGAGATTTGTTTAACGTAAGCCCAAGATCGAGGTGCTGGCAGGATCGGTTTCTGGCAGTTCTCCCTGGCTCATAGATGGCTGCCTTTCGTGCTTCCCTCTCATGGACTTTTTCTCCCTGTGCAGCCACTCCTGGTATCTTCTGTCTCTTCCTTTCCTTATAAAGAGACTGGTCGTGTTGGCTTAGGTCTCCACCCTCATGACCTTATATTAGAAGGCAGCTCTACCTTCACTCCTTGATACTTACATACGTGCTTTGTACTCCAGAGCTGCTGCTCGACTTTTACTCTCCTTCTGCCACCTCCTTGTCACTATCGGAATGCAACGAAAAGGAGCAAACTCCACAAATCACCCTGAAATAACAAACCAAGGCAACAAAAACATGAGACAAAACAGTGTTCACCTCGTGCTAGCAGGCTGCCACATTACCTATTTTTATTTTTCAATTACAGTTGACATTCAATATTATATTACTTTCAGGTGTACATCTTAGTGTTTTGACATTTAGATAACTTACAGAGTGATCGTCCTGATAAGCCTACTACCCACCCGAAACCGTACAAGGTTATTACAATATTATTACAATATTATTGAGTACATTCCTTATGCTGTACTTCACATCCCCGTGACTGTTTTGTAACTGCCAAACGGTACTTTATAATTCCTTCATCTTTTTCAGTTGCCTTCCAACATTATCTTTTAATTTAGAGATATTTATCTGTATTCTGGTCTACTTTGTGTTTTAGGTGAGACAAACCTTCTCCATGTCTCTTCATCTCTATTGCATCCTTACGAATAATTTGTAAAAGTTCACATTGGCTAAATTGAGTGCTTTGTAACCCAGAGAGCATCTGTATCTCACTGCTCAGGTGACCACATCTGAACTGGTGTTGCTTGACTTCACCACTGTTGAGCTAATGTCCTCAAGCTTCATCCCTTGAAAGCTTCCTATGACCCCATGTACCTCCGGCATTGGTCAGCTGAGGTCCTTGGGTGGTGACTATTGATAAATGGTAAGCCAAGAGGCTAGGCAGACAGACTGCACTTGAACTCTCACTCTGCCATTTATTAGCACTGTGATCTGGAATACCACACCATGTGACAAATATTTTTATTTCCTGAGGACACATCAGTAATCAAGACCAGCAAGGTTCTTGCCCTTTGGGATTGAAATTCTATTGGCGTTTCTGTACTTAGGCATGTTACTAAGCACCTCTGAGCTTCAGCTTCTGCAGCTATAACATGAGGTAAAGACTCACAGGTCTTCTCACCAAGGTATATATAAGTATTCTCCAATAGTGATGTATTTGTACGTTTATACTTTTGTGCTTAGGTCATTAATCTGATCCATTTTTTCCAGGCCCACTTAAAGGGTATGAGAAATGAATTATAATTATATTTAGTCAATGATGTCAAGCCATGCCAGAAAGATCTGGATTTTGAATTGGATATTAATGGTATTTCAGGTTATAGATAAAATGTTCAGAAACCCTTTTCCCCCCTCCTGATTTTGGAACTGTAATCATCAGAATCCAGGTGGAAAAACAAAACCCATACCAGGTACTCAGTGGAGAGGACTGAATATGGGGAATTATTATAACAGTGCTTAGAAGAGCTAAAAAAGCAAACACAGAGAAGGGTAGCAATTTAGAGATCAGCATTTGCAGTAAGCCACGACCACCTTGTGGACGGGAGGGACAAAGGAAGGAAACAGTATTAAAGGAGCCCAGGAGCTGGTGCCTTCAACAAAAGTTACACTGGAGCTTTCTGAAAGGCACCTGCCTCCGCAGGGAGCAGCTGGGCCGGGGGCAGCTGGAACTGAGGTGTATCTGCAACAACTATTGATGAACCGCTACCATGAGCAGTGAAAATGGAAGAACACACAAGCTTCTCCCTCTGTCCTGTCCTCAATACCTGGCTAGTGCCTATCCTTGCTGACTCAGCCGGAAGGCAGTCAACGGCAAAGTTGGACGTGTTGTTTGGGGGGTCGGGCTCCCTGTAGGGGAGAGCGGAATGAGCAAGGAAAGGATCTGAGGAAAAAGAAACCAATGACCCCAAGAGGAACTAAATGAGAATTAAGACAAAGGAGACTCACAGATGGAAATCAGAATTTTAATACTGAGAAAGCTCTTTGGAGAATATGGCTTTAATCCATGGGCAAACTTGTTTTCTATTGTTGCCCTGAATTAGTCAGATTTACCTACCCTGTACTGAGTGAGCTCAGCCGGACAGCTAACAGCCGCCCCTCAGAGGTGGGCAGCTTGTTTTGTTGATGAAGTATAGATTCGTCAGAAAGATGTGGTTCGTATTGTTCCTTTCTAATTCATGGAAATTAACTCACTATCTTTTCCAATATCATGGGAATTACTTTTGGGAAACTGCAAGTATAAAATGACTAGACACTCAATCACAAGTGATGATGTCTGTCAAATCAAGGCAAAGTGCAACCAAAAGCTTTTCTTTGGAAATAAGAGATAATTACACGATAATTTTTAAAAGGCTTGTTTGACTTTGTGTTTCTATGGTGATTAGGGGAGATGTTCAGAACAAACCAATTTCTTGAGAATGTACTAGAGAATTACACTGAATAGTTAAAGGAAAGAGAGCCAAGGATTTCTATTATAAGCTTACATTCCAGGTTATGGTTAATGGGAAGTGAAATGGTCAAAGCATTGCTTTTGAAAGAATAAACCAGTGGAGGGATTTGTCAGCGGACGAAGAAGAACATGGACACAAAATAGTCAGGCTCTCAGTGGGGGTGGTGGCTCAAGAGTGGTTCTGTTCTGACTTCTCTTGGAGCCATCTGTTCATGGCTGTTGCATGCACGACTCATGTCGTCCTTTCTCTCTGGGATCACATAGCAGTTGTACTGCGGCCCTCTACTTCAAACCCATGCTAGTTCATCATACCTTTCCTCCCCAGAGAGTAGGAACGCAGCCTTACCATGCATCTCCAAAGAGCACTCCAAAAGCTACTCTCATTCAATCAGACGATCAAGAATTACATATCTAGTAAGATAAATTTAACTCCTTGCTGCCACCCGGGTGTGCCTTCTTTCTGAAATGCCACCTTTAACTCAGCTTATCCAACGCTCAGTTTTTTCTAAAAATTTGTTATGTTAATAGATGCCCTACACTGGTGAAAGTCTTACATGAGATGAAGAATGTGATGGCCCTAATGCTAGGCCAACCAAGTAGTAAGCTTCCAAAACATGTCTGTTACCAGCATTAACAGGGCTGAAGCCTGTAGAATATGGGAAGTCGACAGGTGTTTATGCCTTTGCTGTTTCTCCTCTGTTCTTCATGTGACATACTTTCTTCTCTCTTCAAGGCCAAATTTGGCTTCCTCTATCAAACCAACCCCAAACAGTGGGTCTGTTCGCATGCATGTCCTGTGGACCAGCCTGGGAGTCACTGAGAGTTTGGTTTTGTGACTTACCTCCATATGCTCAGTTCACTGGCACATCATAAGTGCTCAATAAACTGTCCAACCAATGAGAACCTAGATGTGGATGGTGAGTGAGTTCTCAGCACAGAATCCTAGGGACTGTAGCCATGTTTATGTGTAAGGGGTGGTGTTTGGAAAACAAAGAGATAAAATGACATAAGCAAGGGGGTCCTCCATTTTCATCACTGTAAAACAAGAATAGAAGCCTCTAGAGATGTTGAAAGAATTTTACAAAATTACCCGTGCACAGTGATGATTACTGAGCATAGCAACCAGTAAGTATTCCAGAGGCAGTAGCTATGTGGGCTTAATTAGACATTGTACCATCTCAGGGCCAATCTAACACTCCCTTTCTACTAAATTCAGATGAGCTGCCTCTATTTTCTGAGAGTTGGGCAAATGTTCTGAAAGCTTCAAGGAGACCAGGCAGACATCAAGACTGGGCCACTGTTTCTTCCTATCGTCTTTCACCACAGAGCCACCCAATCAGGGGGCTGCTAAGAGGAGCTAAGCCTGGAAGCTAGAGAAATGCAGATCCTAGGAAGCAAGGTTTGTCTCACAAAAGGCCCTTTTCTCTATGTTCTAATGAGCATGCACATTATTTTAAGTAAAGCAAAACCATCATATATCAAGGTTGTCGGGCTTTTTGTTGGTGTATTTGCTTGCTTGATGATTTGTTTACTTAAAGGTTCTACAATACAGATGGGAATTGCCTTAAGATGACCATGTAAAGTATCTCAAGATTGGATGGAATTCAGGTAAAAAACAAAAACCAAAACTAGACAAAACTGGCCTAAGAAGATAGGTAGATGGAAGGATGGAAGGAAGGGAGGGAGGGAGAGAGGAGGAAGGAAAGAAAGATGCATGTGACAGTGGTTAAGGATTGGTGGTAAGTTGTTCCTGAAGCTCTTTGAAGAGAAATATAGCACAGCCCATGTTTTCCAAAGTATAGCCCTGGGGAAACTGCAACTTGTTACCATATCCTCATGCCACCCCTATTTCTAACTTAATGTTTTTCTATAAATCTATTCACTTTATTTTAAATTGATATTTTAAAAAGTAACTTTATATAGCTATTGCAAATATAAAAGTGGTATTGCTTCTCGCACAGAGAAGGTAACTGTGAAAATAATTCAATGGAAACAATGCTATGTTATTAAACCTAGTGGAATTTAGTGAGAGGCTCACTGTCTCTGCTACACAAAGATTAGCAGGTATTCACAGAGGTAGAGTCTGACATTGAACTAAAACCATCTTTTTTAGAGTCTGACAAGTTGAAAGAGAATCGAAGAGGGGATGACTCTTTCAGACCAGAATCCTCCAAACCCACATCAAGGAGCACCGATAGAAGATCGGCATTTTGGGAAACGTTGCTGGTGCAGAAAAAAGAAGAGACAAAGAAACTGGTTACTCCAGCGCCATGATTATTAATTCACATATCACCTCATGCAGAAACTCACTCTTTCTGTCCAGCCTTCAGTTTCTTCATGTGTCAAATAAAGTACATAGAGTTATTTTACTGTTTCCTATTGAGTAGAGATTAAAGAGCTATTGTATGTTTCATGTTTTACTTCTCCAAGGTAAATAGAAGTGCAACACAGTCCCCCCGGTTTCATTCCCATGTGGGCTGAACATTAACACCAGTAATGATAGAAGACACAGTGATATCTTACATTTCAATTTCTCTGCCCCGGCCCTTCTGTAAGTAGTATAGACACACCAAGATTTAAAAGGAACAATCCCAGACTAGATATAAGATGGTCGTGAAGATTCACTTTGTCATCTAATCATCTGTGCTCAAGAATAAGCATGATCCTGCCAGGAAAACAGACATATCTTATAGACAGTGCACTAAACTCCAGGGAGAAAAGCCTCGATTTACACTTTACTAATAATAATTCAATTCAGGTTTAAAATCCCAAAGGCAGCTCCCAAGGAAATGTGTTTGTTAGACATTAGACTTCAACAATACCAGATAATAGATGATGTTCATTTAGTCCTATGTCACGAGGGCCCAGATTTTAATTAAAAATGGTGTTTTCAATTGGTTTAGCATACACTTTCTCCTTGATCACAAATGTCAGCACAAACCCGTGGCCCCAAATCAGTCTGGCAGATTTCTCTCAGTCACAGTTGTTGAAGGAAATGCTGGCCACTGAGGCTTGGTGCTCATAAATGTGAGAATAACACTCCCTCCCCGCCCCCCCGCCCCCTGGTGAATCCATTTTCAGGGCCGTCTCAAGGTAAAGGCAGCTCTGGAACAGCATACAAAGCAGTTACATTTATGCAGGTGAAGGGATAGCTCCATGGCTCTATTTTCTTTGAGACTGCAGCTTTAGCTTTTATCAAGCCTTCTGGGGACTAAAATGGGTGAATGATGAGTCCTGTTTATAAATAAGATGAAACAGTCACTCATTCTTGGATATAAATCAAAAGATGAAGAACAGGATAGATTTGTCCTCCTGAAAAAGACACAGAAAATAAATGTTTGCCCTCTTACCACATGAAAGACCACACCCCCCAAATGATCCTTCTCTTTCTATTTCCAGAAACCTTCTCAGTGACACTTGTGCATAACCTGCTGTTACAGGTAGAGAGGAACTGGCAAGGCTGGGAGGTAGGTGGAGAATAGCACCCCGCTCCCTAGGCATTAAAGTTCTAATGGTTCCAATAGAGCACTTCCCATATCCTACCTACAATCACTAAAACTTTTCTGATTGGTCAAAGAATTTACATGTGACCTCCTGAGCTGGTCAGTCATGTTTCTGCCCCCTCCAGTGATGATAGATGGCTCAAGATCTGGACAACAGCGCCAGCAGAGTTCTTTCATAGGTTTAAAATGTAAGAGTTTGCCCATTTTTTGAATTGTGTTGTTTGTCTTCCTGGAGTGGAGTCGTGTGAGTTCTTCATATATTTTAGAAATCAAACCCTTGTCCATGGTGTCATTGGTGAACATATTTTTCCATACGGTCGGTTCCCTTTTCATTTTGTCAGTTTTCTCTTGCCATGTAGAAGCATTTTATTTTCATGAAGTCCCATTTGTTTATTCTTTCCTTTATGTCCCTTGCCTTGGAGATATGTTGGTGAAAATATTGCTATGTGGAATATCTGAGATTGATTTTCCTGCCTACATTCTCCTCTAGGACTTTTATGGCATTGCAACTTATATTTAAGTCTTTTCTCAATCTTGAGTTTATTTTGGTGTATGGTGTAAGATGGTGGCCAAGTTTCATTTTTTTGCATGTAGCTGTCCAGCTCTCCCAACACCATTTGTCGAAGAGGCTATTTTTACTCCATTTTATGCTTTTGCTCCCTTTGTCAAACATTAATTGACCACAGACACATGGATTTATTTCTGGGCTCTCTATTCTGTTCCATTGACCTATGTGTGGGTTCTTATGCCAGTACCAGACTATTTTGATTACAGTGGCCTTGTAATATAGTTTGATGTCAGGTATTGTGATCCCTCCTACTTTGTTCATCTTTCTCAAAATTACTGAGGCTACTCAGGGTCGTTTATGGTTTCATATAAATTTTTGAAGTGTTTATTCTGTAACCGTGAAGTATGTCATTGGTAATTTAATAGGGATTGCACTGAATCTATAAATTGCTTTGGGTAATACAGCCATTTTGATGATGTTAATTCTTCTAATCCACGAACACGGTATATGCTTCCATTCGTTTGGGTCTTCCTTAATTTCTTTCTTCAGTGTCATATACTTTTCTGAGTACAGGTCTTTTACCTCCTTGGTAAGGTTTATTCCTAGGTACTTTATTTTTCTTATTGCTATAGCAAATGGTATTTTTTTTCCCCCTTATTTCTGTTGCTGATATTTCATTGCCGGTGTACAAAAATGCCTTCAATTTCTGAATATTGGCTTTGTATCCCACTGTTTTACCAAATTCACATATTAGGTTGAGTAGTATTTTGGTGGAATCTATAGATTTTTCTGTGTACACTATCATATGGGCCTGAAGAGACACTTCCCCAAGGAGGACATGCACAGGACCCAGAGACATGAAGGGATGCTCAGCATCACTAGTCATCAGAGAGATGCAAATTAAAAGCACAATGAGATACCACTTAGCACCAGTCAGAATGGCCATCATAAACAAATCAGCAAAAAAAATGTGCTAGAGAGGTTTTGTAGAAAAGGGAACCCTAGTGCACTGTTGGTGGGAATGCAGACTGGTGCAGCCACTGTGGAAAACAGTTTGTAATTTTCTTAGAAAACTAAAAATGGAACTGCCTTTTGATCCAGCAATTCCACTGCTGTCATAATATCCTAAGAATCCTGAAACACCAATTCTGAAGGACCTATGCACCCCAATGTTCATAGCAGCACAATTTACCATCGCCAGGAATTGGAAGCAACCTAAGTACTCATCAGTAAATGAATGAATAAAAAAACTATGGTACATTTACACAGTGGAATACTACGCAGCAGAAAGGAAGGAGGAGCTCCTACCCTTCCTGACAGCATGGATGGAACTGGAGAGCGTTATGCTAAATGAAATAAGCCAGGTGATGAAAGACAAATACCATACGATTTCACCTATAAATGGAACCTAACCAACGAAACAAGTAAGCAAGCAAAATGTACCCAGAGACATGGAAATAAAGAACAAAATGGCAGTAACCAGAAGAAAGGCAGGAGGGGAAAACAGGGGAAAAGGAAGGGTCATCAAGGCACACGTAAAATGGACACAGGGACACAGGGACACAGGGAAACAGGGACACAGGGACAAGGCCAAAGGGGGTGGGATGGTGGGTGGGAGGCCGGGGTAGGTGGGGCGGGGAGAGTGGAGAGGGGAAAACGGATAAAAGTGTACTTGAACAACAATAAAAAAATAATAATAATAAATAATAATAAATTAAAAATTCTAAAAGAGGGAAACTGGTAACCATAAAAAGAGATATTCCCAATATATTGCTTACTAGAGCAATATTGTGGACACACATTTTTGAAAGTAATTCAAATGTGTAAAAAAAATAAAAATGAAATATAAATTTTTGAGGAAAGAAGTTGTCTGCATCTGTTAGCT
>PVJD01012590.1:0-38858 GCA_004026545.1 Mormoops blainvillei | reverse complement strand
CCATCCAAAAGGCTGGCTAGGAGACCAAGATCTGCTTCCTAAATTCACCTCTCCCCCAGGGTGGAGGGCAATGTCTCTGCAGCCCATTGGAAGGATTTTAAACCAGCTCACCTTACTAAAAGGCAATTTGACAGCCTGGAAAAGTCAACAGAATGTCAAGCCCTTCACTGAACAGATAAGGAAACTGAGGTCCACAGAGGCTACTTGAACAGGGTCAGCCCCCAGGTTTCCTATCTCCCACTTTACTCCATCTCCTAACAGATCAGCCCACCATCCCAGCAGGTCAGTAGCTAAGCCAAGGCAAAGAGAAGTATCACCCGAGCCACCAAGCAGAAGGGTGCTTGTAAAGGAGTGTGGTTCCTGAGGCAGAGGAGTTCCCCAAACACAGCTTCCCCTTCATATCCTTCCCTGGCCAGAGCTCTGATTCCAGTGCTGGCCTAGCCCTGCGTGGGCTCATCAGAGGGCCCCACCCTCCACCCTTCTCTTAAGGGAAGAGACCCTAAATATACCCGACCCTGCATCAACACTGCCCGGAAGCCAGCGGAGACCACCCTCCTCCCCAGCATCGCCCAACTGGGCTGGCAATACCTGGTGGGGGGAGCTGGTCCCGGCATCTCTGGCCACTGTTTCTGTTGCAGAGCCGCACCTCTCTCCTGCCTGGCCTGGCCACACAAAACCCGGGTTCCACCGGTGCCTCTTTACTCAGCTGGAGCAGGGCTCCCAGCAGCTCAGCCGCCCCAGCTCCGCGGTGCAGCACGCTCCCGCCCTCGGAGAGCACAGTGAAGGCGCTGCTTCGGGGTTGGCAAAGCAGAAGGGGCGGGGGAAGAAGGGAGGCAAGGAGGAGGGAGGAAGCGTGCTTCTCCTTTCTGAGAAGTACTGAGGGCGGGGAGACTATCTTCCTACACTCTCAGCTATTCTTCCCCACCTAGGCGGGGAGACTATCTTCCTACACTCTCAGCTATTCTTCCCCACCTAGTCTCCAACAGGAGGTGATTTTTCACTTAGACCAGGCTTTCCAGGGCCTCTTAAGAGTCCTGGATGAGCCCCAGAGTCAAGGGAGAGAGCCTTTATGCCTTAGTCTGTGCAATTGGGTCTAGGCTCCAGGACAATTGAGGTCAAACCTAAGATCCACCCAGATTAGGCTTCAGAAAAAGAGATGCAACCACCTTCCCCCACAACACATACACACAAAGGTGTCAGGTTCTAATTCTAATGCCAAGGGGAAATGATGGGTGGACACTTGTACCTGTTCTAAGCAAAGAAAGCTCTGCAAGCAGTTACCATTTATTATTACTATTTTTTAAATCCTCACCCAAGGATATGTTTATTGATTTTAGAGAGAGAGGAAGGGGAGGGGATGAAGAAAGAGAGAGAAACATCGATGTGAGAAACACCCATTGTCTGCCTCTCTTACGCACTTCAACCTGTACAGGGGGACACTCCAACCAACAGAGCCATCCAGCCAGGGTGCAGTTATCATTTACTAAGCATTATTGTGTACCAGGTGCTTTATAAAATGTTATGTCTATCTCACCACAATCCTAGGAAGTAGGCACTCTACCACCAATTCACATATGTGAAAACTGAGGTCCAGCAGGATGTGGTTTCATACAAGAAGTATTTCTTAACCACCTATTATTAATTAGGCATTGTAATAGGCCCTGAGCTAAACAACATGTTATAGGACATTTGCCGACCCTGGTCCAGACCCCCTAAATGCCAGTAGTGCCCCAATAAATGAAACAATAAAAAACCCACACATTTCCAAATGCTCCCTAAGAGGTAATATTACCTCACCAACTCCAGCTCTGTATCCTGCTCTTAAGAGATATGGCAGAAGTCAGATTATGCAGAGTCTCTGCCAGGTCATAAGTAGGAGTCTGGATTTTGTTCTAATTTTTAGCAATGTGAAGGCTTTGGAAGTTTTTAAGCAGAATTAGAAGATCTAATTTACATTTTTTACAAGATCACTAAATAATAAAGAATGGGGGGGGGGTGATGGAAACAAGAAAACAAGTTAGTAGATTCTTTCAGAACCCCAAGTAAGAAGAGATGGCAATAATTTAGACTAATATATTGGAAGATGAAATAAAAAGAAACAAGTATATTCTAAAGATACAGCTTGGAAGAAGTGGCAGAACTTGCCAAAAGACAGAATATGGAGAGGTAAGAGAGGGCAGTGACTTCCCCAAGACTGCACAGCTGGTAATTGGCTAAGTCGTCCCAACTCTGGTCTGACCCCTAAACCTATGCTTTATTTCTGTCTGCCATGTTAGTCTATTTTATATCATGCTCCATATCCCTCTCCTTACGGCCTGGCAAAGAGTAGGTAACCAGCATTATGCCTGATCAATGATCTAAGTGTGCCAGGGAGAAGTTTTATGGTACTTATCCATTTCCCTGACAGATGTCTATACCTCCATTCAATGGTCTCAAATTAATCTAATTGCAGAAGGGTATAGGAGAACGCCATGGGGACTGAAAGAGCTCTTCTGTTAAGTATCTTTCACCTTTCCCAGACCCTGAATACTTATGCTATTCCAACTACCAGAAGTTCCAAATTTGGTGACAGAAACAGGGAATTTCTTGAAGATACCCACATTGCAGACAGAACCAGTCAATAATACAGACCAGATGCTCTATGAGAACTCACCTTCAAGTAGTTTTGGAATGTGCTTTTGACTCCACACCCTGTCCTTCATCTCAGTTTATACAGGATGAATGAGAGCCAGAAAAAGTGTTCTGCCTTGGATATTGGTTTTCAAACCAATGATCAATAATCAGAGCATCTGATCTTACCCAATTTCCCACCACATGCAGCATCCTCTTATAGATGGCTCTCCAGGTCCTGCTGGAACACATGCTAGACAGAGAGCCCACTTGCAATTGGCAATACAAGACAGTGTGCTTCCTAATATTCAGCCTGGTGCCTTTGTAAACTTCTGCTTCTGCCTCCTGAAGTATTCATAAAACATCCTTCAGAACATATCATATTAAAGGCTTTCAGATATGTGTGTACGGTGATCTATCAGCCCTATGCTTTTTGTCTTCTCCAGGATAAATACCCTGAGTTCTTTTAATCATTTGTTGATTCAACAACTAATCATCTTGTGCAAGCCACTCCCTTCAAGGGGCTTATGGTCTTGTTATGGTGGTCTTCAACTCTCCCTGTGCATCAAAATTAACCTGGAAAGGTTTAAAAATATACACTGAAATCATACCAGAGGTTTTGACTCCACTGGTCTGGGATATGGCCTAAGCAATGTATCTTTATAGATATAACTATAGCTACATAGATATATATCAGAGGACTAATACTACTCAACTTAAAGGCTTACTATAAAGCTACAGTGATCAAAACAGTTTGGTATGGGTGAAAAGAATAGACAAACAGATCAATGGAACAGAAGAGAGAGCCTAAAATAGACCTACAGAAATACTGTCAACTGATCTTTGACAAAGAGCAAAGGAAATTCAATGGAGAAAAATAGTCTTTTTAATAAATGGTGCTAGAAATAGATTTACACATGCAAAAATAATTAATCTAGACACAGACTTCACACTTTTCACAAAATTAACTCAAAATTTATCATAGACCTAAATGTAAAATGCAAAACTATAAAATCTCTAGAAGATAACATAGGAGAAAATTAAGATGACCTTAGGTTTGGTGATGACATTTTAGATACAACACCAAAATTACAATTCATAAAAGAAAAAGTTTATTAAGTTGCAATTAATTAAAATTCTGCAAAGACGCTGTTCAGAGAAAAAAAGAAAAGTCATGGACTTGAGAAAATATTGGCAAGGTACATATTTTGATAAAGGGCTTGTATCCAAAATACACAAAGAACTCTTAAAACCCAACAAAAAACAGTTAAAAAATGGACAGAAAGATCTGAATAGACATTTCCCCAAAGAAGATTTAGAGATGACAAATAAGCATATGAAAAGATAATCAACATCCTAGGTCACTAGAGGCTTGCAAATTAAAACAATGAGATACTACTACATACCTATTAGAATGGCTGAACTCCAAAACAATGAAAAACACCAAATTCAGGTGAGGATGTGAAGCAACTACAATTCTTATTCACTGCTGATGAGAATGCAAAATCTTACAGCCACTTTGGGAGATGGCTAGGCAGTTTCTTACAAATATACATATAGGCTTACCATATAATCCAGCAACTGTACTCCCAGGTACTTACTCAAATGAGTTGAAAATTTATGTCCACACAAAACACATCCACAAATATTACTGAATCCTTATTCACCACAGTCAAAATTCAGAAGCAACCAAGATATCCTTCAACAGATGAATGAATAAACATTCATACAACGGCATTTTATAACAGTAATAAAAAAATGAATTATCAAGCCATGAAAAGCCATGGAAAACCCCAAAATGTATATTGCTAAGTGAAAAAACCTAGTCTGGAAAGGCTGATTCCAGCTATATATGATATTCTGGAAATAGGCAAAACTATAGAAAGAGCAAAAAAATCAGTGGTTGCGAGGTTTTCAAAAGGGAATTGGTAGTAGGGATGAATAAGTGAAATGCAGGGCATTTTAAAGACAGTGAAACTATTCTGCATGACAGTATAACGGTGGCTATATGATACTATGCATTTTCAAAACCCATAGAACTGTAAAACACAAAGAGCGAACCCAAATATAAAAATATAAACTACGGACTTCAAGTAATAATAATGTATCAATACTGGTTCATCCATTTTGCCACACTAATGCAGGATGTTGATAATAGAAGAAGTGCTGGGGGGGCTGGAGAGGGAGTATGCAGCAGCTATTTGTACATTCTGGTCAATTTTTCTGTAAGGCTGTAACTGTTCTAAAAATAAAGTCTACAAAAGTAAAATTTAAAAATTTTTAGAGTATCAAGCAAAAAAGGGCACATAAATCTTTTTCTTTTTTATTAGATTCATTAAACAGAAAATTACTCTGTTCAGATTGCTGTAAAAGTGTATAAACACTCTCAATTTCTATGCCTGCCTCATTGCAGACTGGGAACAGTTGAGACTCTACTTTGATTAGTGGTGATCTAGGTCACCTTCCACTGAACATAGTCCTATGACCCTCTTATTGCCGAGTACCCTAAGGGAGACATATTTCTTGGTCCTGATAATCAAAAAGGAAAGATTACAGTGATTTAAGATGACCTTTTTACTACCTGGTACCCTAAGAGGACATGATACTCCAAGTGCAGTGTTTCTCCCACAGAATATAACTGGACTATCACGTACGTTAACTGTATTCAGTGTTTCCAATAATTCAGTCAAAAGCTGCATTAGCTTTTCAGCCATTGCAATGCCTTTGATTGACATTGAGCTTAGCTAGCCAAAACCACCATCTTCATAAGAACAGCACCATGATAGATCTCATCCAGTCTGCCCATATGTTGCCATTTCTTTGAGAGTTAAAATGTAGAAATTCACTGTCATCCTCCTTAAATTTCATGTTGTTGGCTTCAGCCCATCTTTTCAAGCTCTCTCCTCTCTGCCATCTAGCATAGGAGCTTTCTCTTTGTCTTTGTCACCTGCAAATCTAATAAATATGCTCTCCCTTCAAATACTTATCAAAGATCTACCACATGCTCTTGCCTATACTAGGTTTCAGCGATTGAAGATGACCTAGAAATGCCCTATGTCTCAGAAATCACCGCCAATAAGGGAGGCTGACATATATAAACTACAAAAAATACTGCAATAGCCCTGGCAGAGTGGCTCGTTGGTTGGACCATCATCCCACACACCAAAAGGTTGCTGGTTTGACCCCCAGTAAGGGCACATACCTGGGTTACAGATTTGATCCCCAGTCTGGGTGTATATGGAAGGTAACCAATCAATGTCTCTCTCACATCTCTCCCTCTCTCCCTCTCTCTTTCTCCCTCCCCTTTCCCCCACTCCCTTTCTCTCTAAAAAAAAAAAAAAAATATCAATAAGCATATCCTCAGGTAAAGATTTTTTAAATGTTAAGCCAGTTTTTTTTTTAAAGTACTGCACTAAAAAACTGAATGAACAAAATAAGTAAGAGTAGAAGAAACAACAAGACACGTATCATACAGTACAGGGAAGAACCGCTAATGTCTTCAACAGGAAAGATCAAATTTAGGCATACTCTGTTTTAGATTCCAGTTCTCAAAAACAGGTGCTTGTTTCGGTTACAGAAGGCTGACTACCTAGCTCACACACTGACTCTTTCAATGGTGTGTCCTGTTATAAGAATCTTGGCTAAGCTCAGCTCCCTATGGTAAAACACCAGACACAAGAAATTGAAGCATATTGGTAATATGCCTGTAGTTTTATGTACTACTGAGAGCTAATAGCTGTAATCAAGGAAGAAATTAATAGCTAAAGAAAAAAAACAGAATCAAATGAGGTAGAAGGGACTTTACAAATGAAATTGTACTTTCAAAGAAAGAAATTAAATCCTAGAGATATTAAGTGACACCCAAGTTTACACAATTTAGCAGTTATCTTGTTTTAAGTCAGTAACTCCTTGTTGATGTAGTCCTTTGGTTTACAAAGTAAATAATTTGCAACTTATTCTTCCATGGACCTTGATAGCAATGTTTTGTCTGTGTAGACATCTTGGGCCTGACCAGGCTCTTTCAAGTCACTGACCTAGATTCTGCAGGCATATGAATTTGCAACCCCTGGTAACACTATATAAAGGCTGATGATCAGTAATAATTAGCAAATTTTGTTTAGACAATAGAGTGTTCCACTTAATGGCTTATGTATTTAACTGATGACTACCATGACTATACTAACTATAAGATTTGAAAATGATTTTTTTGTTTGATTCTTTTGCAACCACAAATAATTTTAAGAACAATACATTTACTGATTGAGAATTACAATCTTCTGATATCACCAGTTAATGTAGAAGAAGTCAGTCAACAATGATCATTTTAGTTATAAAATAGTCATCTAATATATCATTCTTTCTTGCAGCTAGATGACAGGACCAGTTGCCTGGTAAGGGCTCTCTATCGGCGAGAAATAAACCCACAACTATATGGGTAACTAATATCTGACAACGGAGCCACAAACATACAACTGAGAAAGGAAAACCTCTTCGATAAATGATGTTGGGAAAACTGGGAAGCCACATGCAAAACAATGAAACTAGACTGCTATCTGACACCATACACAAAAATTAAATCAAAATGACTTGAATATAAGACCCGAAACAACAAAACACACAGGAAAAAAAACACAGGCACTAAATTTAGGGACCTTGGTCTCAGAGGAGATTTTTGTGAACTTGACCCCAAAGGCAAGGGAAGTAAAAACAAAAAACAAAACAAAAACAAACAAAAAAAGGACCACATCAAACTAAAAAGCTTCTGCATAGAAAAAGAAATCAACAAAACAAACAGGCAACCAATTGAATGGGAGAATATATTTGCAAACAAAACTTCTCATAAGGGTCTAATATCCAAAATATATAAAGAACTCGTACAATTCAACAACAAAAAAACACAATTAAAAAATGGGCACAGGACCTGAACAGACACTTTGCCAAGGAAAACAGATAGCCAACAGACATACAAAAAGATGTTCAACATCACTAGTTGATGCTGATAAGGAAAATGCAAATCATAACCTCATTGAGATATCACCTCACATAGTTACAATAGCTATTATCAATAAAACAAGAAGTAAGTGTTGGAGTGGGAAGAGAACCCTCATTCACTAACAGTGGAAATGTAAATTGGTGCAGCCACTATGGAAAACAGTATGAAGGTTCCTCAAAAAATTAAGAACAGAGCTACCATATGACCCAGCTATCCCTCTCCTGGGCATCTACCCAAAAAACTTGTAAACACTTACCTGTGAAGATATATGTATGCCTGTACAATAATAATCACTGAGCATTATTCATAATAACCAACACATGGAAATAACCGAAACATCCTTCAACAGTTGATTGGATAAAGAAGACATGATACAGCTATACAATGAAATACCACTCAGCCATAAAAAAGCTGGAATGTTGCCACTGCAGCAATATAAATGGATCTTGAGAATATCATGTTAAGTGAAATAAGTCAGATCAAAAAGGACAAGAAATGTATGATTTCACCTACATGTGGGATGTCAAACAAAAAAACAACTGAACAAATAAAACAAACAACTCATGGAGACAACAGATGGTAGTTATCAAAGGGGCACAGGGGTAGGGGGATGATGAAGAGGGTAAAGTGGGTCAAAAATATGATGGTAGACAAAGCTAGGCTTTGACTGGTGAGCACACAATGAAAGTATACAGATGCTATATTATAAAGTTGTACACCTGAAATTTATGTAATGTTATTAACCAGTGTTACCGCAATACATTTAATTTTTAAAAAATTAATCATAAAAGGGGCTGTCTATGAAATGTGTTAAAGTATAAAATAAATAAATAATGTTAGCTTGCAAAACACTGCAAGAAAATAAAAAGCAACAGAAAGTTGGAAATGGAAGGGGGAGGCAAAATCTATTCACTGGCAATCAGTTACAAAGCCACCAATCATAAATCAGATTGTACGTGAAGTTCAAACAAGTCAAAAATGCAGAGAAGGGAGACATTAATTACATATTAGAGCTGGGGAAAGTTTTGTGGAGGAACCAGTATCTGGGTTGGATATTAAAGGAATAGAATTTTCATAGAGGCATTGAGATTGGAGATAAGGGTAAGAGAATTCCCTTAAGGGAATTACAGAAGGCCCCATGGAATAAAAAAGCATAAGCCCTGTTTGGGAAGTAGCAAATAATCTAGTCATTCAAGGAAATAGTAAATAACCTCATCATTCACTCTTCATTTACTGAACATGTTGCACAGTGCTAGTTGTGAGCCATCACGTGAGAAAATCTAGCTCCTTTCAAGAAGAAAAGGATTTTGAAAGACAACAGAAGACAAAAGTGTGTCACTGATGGTCATACTTAACAGGTTCACAATCTGCTCCTTCTTTAGTTGTTTCCCCTCAATAATGGCAATGACACTCTTTCAGTTACTCAAGCCAAAAAAATCTGATGTGTCTTTGACTCTATTTTTTCTATCTCCTCTACATTGAACCCATCAGCAAATCCTATCAACTCTACCTTCAAAATATATCTACAATTCTATCACTTTTCATCACCTTTACTGCTACCACCATGGTGAAAACCACCAGCAACTTTTATCTAGAATAGTGGTTCCTGACATTTTTGGGACAAGAGGAGAAGTTTTGCTCCCCAGAGGAAATCTGGCAATGTCTAGAGAAATTTGTGTTGGAACAATTGGGTAGGTGTTATTGGTATCTACCAGATAGAGGTGAGAGATGCTACTAAACATCCTACAATGCATAGGATAGTCCCTCACAAAAAAGAATTTTCTGGCTCAAAATGTTAACAGTACTACTGTGAAAAAACTCTGACTTAGAATAATGCAGTAATCTTAACTGATCCACTCTTATCTCCCAGAATAATTCTCTTACATTGTAAGTCTCAGATCACATCACTCTCTTCCACTCAGAATCTTCCAGTGGTCCCCAAATCATTCAATGTGAAAGCTAAAGTCCTTACAAAGACCTACATGATCTTACAAAGGGCACACATGATCCTACCTCATTCCTCCCTTCCCCTCCATCTCACTCTGCTACATATCTGACCTGGTCTCCTACTTTTCCTTCATTCACTCTGCTCCAGGAACAATGGCTTCTACCAACAGACTATGTATGCCTTTGGGTCTTTGTACTTATGGTTATTCTGCCTAAAAACATCCCCATCCCCACCCAGATAGCCATATGACTTCTTCCCTCACTTCTTTAAGGTCTCTACTCAAACATCACTTTATCAGAGGTCTTCCCTGACCACTGTTTATAAAATGATAAAAATCTCTCTCCAATCCATCTCAGCACTCTTCATTCCTCCACGCTTTATTTGTTTACACAGCATTTATCATCAATTGACATATGTATTTGCTTGTTGGTTGACTCCCTCCAATAGAACATAAGCTTCACAAAGGAAAAGACTTTGTCTTTATCTCCAGACCTCAGGACTTACTCCTTGCGCACAGTTGTGACTGATAAGTAATGGCTGAATGAATGAATGGTGCTGGAGAGTCAGTCAGAAAACCTTGAAGGCCAGGAAAAAAATATAGATGCAGTGAATGCAATCTTAGAATTGGCTTAAAGCAGTGACAGCCCATACAAATCGCCTTACGTCCTCTAAAAGAGAGGGGGGAGGGGAGGGAAAGATGGGGAGGGTGGGAAAAGGAGAAATGGAGGATGGGAAATTCTATATTGTATCAATACAAGAACACTATAATAATCAGAGATGTCTAATAACAAAATAGACAAACTTTAAAGCATTAACACCCACAACCAACCTCTCAACAGGTAGGGTACAATAAGAAACTAGTCTCCCATAATTTTCTTCTTTCTCTGCTCAAATGTTACCATCTCTACAAAAGTTTTCTGGAATGACTCCTACTTATGGCCCTCAGAGCAATCCATCCACATTTCAACTTACTTCAATTTACTAAAAGTATTTGTTCATATATGGTTAGTGACTGAACTGTAGCCCATCCCAAATTCATGTTAAAGCCCTAACCCCTCTCTGTAACTGTTTTGAAGACAGGCCTTGAAGGAGGTGATTAAGGTTAAATGAGCTCATAAGGGCAGAGCAATGATCCAGAAGAAGTGCTGTTCTCATAAAAGAGAAGAATCACCAGAATCAGTCAATCTATCCCTCTCTCTCCCTTTCTCTCTCTCTTCCTGTCTCTCCCTTTCCATCTCCCTCCCTCTCTCCCTCCCTTTCATTCTCCCTCTTCCTCTCCCTCCCTCTCTCTGTGCCATGTGAGGATACAGTGGAAAGGCAGCCGTCCGCAAGCTAGGAATAAAAGTGCCACTATTATAGCCTTCATCATAAACTGAATCCTGCCAAAACCTTGATGTTGGGCTTCTCAGCATCCAGATCTGTGAAAAAATAAAGTTCTGGTGTTTAAGTCACCCAATCTATGGTGTTCTCATTACGGCAGCCCAAGCAGACTAAAATATGTATCTTTTTACCTCTGGACTGAAAAGGTACCCTATCTTCTCATTTATTACCATATCCCCAGCCCAGAATAAAGCAATGTTAATAAAACACAGACACTACTATATATTTTTATGGAATAATACAGAGTACAAACACATTTTAAAAACTGTATTAAAAAGTCATTAAAGTCTAATGATTTTTAAATTCCTAACCAACATCTATTCCTCCTTTCA
This sequence comes from Mormoops blainvillei, assembly GCA_004026545.1. Classification (NCBI taxonomy): domain Eukaryota; kingdom Metazoa; phylum Chordata; class Mammalia; order Chiroptera; family Mormoopidae; genus Mormoops; species Mormoops blainvillei. Next base: position 27,595 of record PVJD01012590.1, on the reverse strand, counting down.
CCCTTGCTATATAAACCCTAATTTTGTCCAGGAAGGCAATGAGACAACTAAATATTAATTTTCCCAGCTTTCCTTTAAAAGTTTGGCGTGCCCATATGACACAGTTCTACCCAGTAAATCATACATGAAGCCTTAAGAATTCTGGGGAAATAGTTGCATTACTTCTAAAATAGGAGAAAAAGAAGCAGTGGTTCTGCCTTTTCCACTTTCTTCTTCCTCAAACATTCTTTCTGGAGCTGCAGTATCCATCTTGTAACCATGAGGTCATAAGCACAAGTGTTGAAAGCAAACACTCTGAGGCTGCAGAATGGAAAAACAGAAAAAGTCTGGGTTCCAAACAGTATTGTGAGTAACTGAACCCATGCTAGCAACCAACCACCTCTCTCCAGACTTCTGGTTAAGTGAAGAAAACTAATCCCTACATTTTAAGTCATTGTCAGGTTTTCTACTGCCACAGGTGAACTTTCCTAACTGTTACAATCAAGAAACAGAGAATCAAGAAAAAGAGGATTCTTAACTAGTCTGAAACATTAATTCCTTATCAACCACTTGTCCCTAACCATAAGTGAATTCCTCTTACTAGCATGAGATTAGAGAAGGTCTGACAAATTAAGACAATACAGAGTAGATATGAAAGGAAGACTGAATGGTCCCAGAAGCTAGTCAATCACTCTCCCTAATACGCCCCTATTTTTATACAGAATAACAATACAACTATATTTCAAAAATGCTTTCAGGTTGCTTACATGTACAAAGGGGTGTGTGCGTGTGTGTGTGTATCTCTTAGGACAATGGTAACCACCAATGGGATACAGGCCATAAGCAGAAGAAAATTACAGCAAGTATAGGCATATACCTTGGAGATAAATGCAGGTTCAGTTCCAGACTGAAATGATAAAGCCGTTACCATTTGCTATCGTGGTACCATTTGCCAAGCAGGCCTATGACCTTGTTAAATGTGAATGCCATTTTACTCTTCTGAACTTATGTTGCCAGGACTGGAAATTACTGGAAAGCAAGAACAGACTAACAAACCGCCCCCCACCCCCGCCACATGCACAGGCAAAAGATAACACCGGAGCAAACTGCAGCTTATGCAAAACCATCCAAAACCTCCTGTGTTGCGACTCCCCTAACAGCCCAGGGGCTACACAACAGCAACCCCTTCACCCTTTTATAATCCAATAAAAGCTCAAAGCCCCCACCGCTCAGTGCTGGTGTATCTCTCCACACCATACCCCTTTCCCCTCTTGGAAAGTGAAGAAAACTTTACCCTCTGACTGACTTTTCTTGTCTTTGTGAATTCTTTCACAGCCCACATCACCAATCACCCTAACACAGACCACCTCAATAAAGCAAGAATTACAGTTTTTAAAAAGCTGTAATCTTTTTGCTGATGGAGGATCTTGCCTTCAATTTGTAAAAAATATATTATTTGTGAAGCACAATAAAACAAGGTGCAATAAAATGAAGTACGTCTGTACCAAAACCCATGCTAGAGGTAGCTATTGCAATTCATGATCATATTCTGCTCTGAGCATCCTGGAAGCCAAACAAAAATCAAAAGAAAGTGAAACTCAAACTAATCAACTCTCATTGATGGAAAAAGCTTTTCACTTTTATTAAGAGGCAATTATTATCAGTTAAACCAAGGGTTGGGAAACTTTTATTCTATAAAAGGGCAGATAATAAATATTTTAGGCTTTGCAAGGCATTTCATTGCTATCTCAAATACTCAGCTCTGCCTGTGTAACACAAAAGCCGCCATAGAAAATATGTAAACTAGTAAGTATAGTTGTATTCCAACAAAACTTTATTTACAAAAGAACAGTCGATGCTCCAGTTTTGTCCCACAAGCTATATTTTGCTGACCCCTGAGTCAAAGGATTCATAGATATAAGCACCAGACCCTGGCTGATTAAGCACAAAATTAATTTGCTGAAAGACTATTGGGTGGCTTTCAGAGAAGTCTGGGAAAGACTAGGGAAACAGATTTAAGGCTAAAATTCCAGAACAAAGCACAAGGCCACAATGAAGAACTCATTCAATGAGGAAACCATTGCAATTATTTCTGATCATCAGATGCTACTGCCATGTGGAGGCCAAGAATTCATCCTTAGTGCAAGAGCCACTAGCACCAAGACTACTTCAGTGCCAGAAGCTCAACCTTGCAGGCAATGCTGTTGTTAGCTGCCCATTACTTTCTCTCATGTCATTAAGTCCTAAATCCAAGCGTGGTGTAGGCACATGATATGAATGAAACACAGGTCATTGTCTATGCCCTAGAAGCAGGGAAGTTTAAGAAGCAAGTATCTAAATTTTCATCTCTTTTAGGGGATAGCATCTTTGCTCCCAAGAAAACTCATAAAATGGGGTACTCAAAATGCGATGCAGTAAAAACAAATAACAACTGTTCATTTACCTCTTACTTATACATTTTATTCCCATATATAAATTATTTTTTAAAATAGTCCATGCTAACATGCTGTCACTAACCCTAACGAACTAAAAATACTCACTCTCACGTAAAAAAAGGGACAACCCAATATATTCTCAGTTACAATCAAGGGTATCCAATCCGCGGCCTGCATTGGCTATGAATGTGGCCCAACACAAAATTGAAAATTTCCTTAAAACCTTTTTTTTGCTCATCAGCTTTCGTTACTGTTTGTGTATTTAATGTGTGGCCCAAGACAACTCCCCTTCTGCCAGTGTGGCCCAGAGACACCAAAAGGATAGACACCAGGACATCATCCCAGTGCTAAATTCTAAGGGATTTCTCTCCTCTTTGTTGAGTGCATTAAGTCCCAGATACTACTCTAGGCCCACATGCCTTGTTCATGCTGTTACCTCTGCTGGGAACAGCCTTATTATCTCCATTATCCCTCTCTTCAGGTGTTATCTCCTCCAATTTGCCATCTCTGATACAGTCCTGCCCAAAGGCTTAAGTAGGTCCTTCCTTTTCAGGATTTTACAGCACCTCCTGAAAACTCATCACTTTAATACCATAGGTATCTTATATCTCCAGCCAAACTATAAGTTCTCTTGGTTAGGGAATGTTTCATTCATTTCTGTTCCCTCAGTACCTAATCAAAGCCTAGGACACAGGAGGTTCCCAACAATTAAATATACCAAATCCAAACAAATCTAAAAACAAAAACATCACATATCTTTTAGCATCTAATTCAGCTACCCAATCTTCTGTCTTGCTCTGATTCCTTTTATACCCCAGGATATACGCTTATTTCCTAGGCTGCCTTAAACATCTCTCCTTAATATTTTAAATGTCACAGCAGTACGAGTGGCTTTAAAAAAAAAAATTATAAGTTCTTTATAAACCCAGAAGTAGTTTGAAGGTCCATCGTGTCAGCAAAGCAGAAGACCATTTTAATTAGCATATCCCCATTTTAAGGACTCCTAGATTCAAAACACTTTACACACAGAATTTTTTTTAATAAGCCCCCAAACTTTCTTGTCACTGAAATATTTCTTCTTACTTTAATTAAGCTTAAACTCCAATGATGGTTTTCACTGAGTCAGCCAAGGTTTTAGAAGAAAAGTATCTTCTATAAGATATGACAATCCCTAACATTTACATAGTTTTTTACAATTAACGAAGCACAGTCACACACATTATCCAATTTAATTCTTATACACAATCCTGTGAGATTTCTCCTTACAAAGCTCAGTCCCAAAGCCATCTCTCCTGGACCGCTACCACACCAGTGCCAGCACTGGCCCTCAGCCCAACACAAACACAATTGCTATAGCACTTACCATTTGTATAGATTATCTACTACCCACAGTGAAATGTGAGCAACTTGAGGAAAGGGACCAGGCCTAGCATGTGTATAGTAAAGTAAATGTTCGATAACTGTCTGCTGAATAAACAAAGGTAGGCAGAACAGTTAGAATTTTTGTTTTAATCTAGTAGAAACCAGGGTGACTTTCCCAAATTCTCCTAGCTAATACTATAATCAGGGTACTCTTGATTTTCATGAATGGACTCTTACTACACTGCTCTCTCCTGGGACTGGTCAGGGTACAAAGGAATCCTGACTAGATTTCAGAAGTCCTGGTCCTCAGACTTAATTTCTCTAAGCCTGTTCCCTCATTTGTCAAGTGGGAACAATCACAATGTCTTTCCCTCTCGGAACATACAGTGAAGATTACCTAAGATTATATGAGTAAAAATGGCTTGAGAAGTGTCAAATGATACACTAAGCTAGAGACAATGCTTTGGTTGATGATTTCTACCGTCAGTGACAAAGTCAAAATCAGAATCTGCCCTAGGAGTATCAAATTTATCCCAACAGCCCCCCAAAAATCAGCTTTATTATCCTCAGGTAACAGCTGAGAATAAATGAGGCACAGAGAACTTAACACTTGACAAAAACTGCAAACCTAGTAAATATCAGAGCTGGAAGCAGAATTCCATTACATCCTAAAGATCTTCCCATATTGCTAGTGCAACATAAAACAAAAGAAGTATAAAAGCCTTTATTCTTCTTTAATTTCAATTACCACTAGGCAGATGGAATGGTGCTAATCCTGATTTGAGAACATTCCACTGTCTCTCAGGCCGAAGCAACCTAAGTTCAGCCCTGGGTAAGTACTGCTTAACTGCCACCCCTGTGGTGCAACACCTCAGCAGGATGAGCTAAAAATTGAATATATAGATTAGAAAATGTTCTGACCTCAATTTCAAAATTATTTTAACTAGACTAAAAATCTGACAGGAAAAGCAAAAGTGAACAATCCATTTTTTACGATTCATTGCTATGATTATGAAACACGGAAAAGAGTCTACACTTTGAAATCAGACAGTTCAGACTTAGGGTAGAAAAGAAAACCTGGACAGAGGCCTGGGGAAGGGGATAAACAGAACAAGAGAGAATCGAAATGTGACTATGGCTGGGGCAATGTTGGTTGTGAGACCTGAGAAAATATAGTCCCCCATCCTTTTCTTCCTTCCCAGACATCCCCACATATGCAAGGAACCTAACCTGTGATGCTTCTTTTCTCTGTATAGTACCTGAAAGAACAGATTTGTAAGTCACTGAGAAAGTCTAAAACTCTCCTTTGCTGATACTTCAGCCTAAATGCTTCTCCCGAGACAGATTAAATGGCAGACGGGCTGTCCAAAATCCTATTGTCATTACGCTGTCCTTCACACAGTTTGAGACAAGTGTTTTGGTAGAGGGAAGTAGCTGCTATTATTTCCAGCTTTAAATACCCATATACCTGTAGCCAGGAATTCTTTTATTTGGGATTAGAATGTATGGAAAATTTTTAAGGAACTATTTGGAGTGAGAATATATAATTTTCTCAGAAACAGCTCTGGCATAGGGCAGGCGTCTGATTCAGCAGTACCAAGTCCAAATTCCTTCCTATAGTCAGAGCCTCTTAGACCTCAGCAGGGCCTGTGAACAGATTTCAAATAAGAGAAACTTATTTGATTCAAAACAAATAAGGTTCGAAACCCAGAACTCATTCCCTCCACAGTTCCATCAGCCTTCCCTGAGTGTCCACTACATGCAATGTCATATGTTGTGTGTTGGGTGCATTCAAGGAACAGCTCATGAATTAGGGGCTACAGATAAGAGGTAATCATGAAAACAGGAAGAATAAAGTGAGTACTCCATCAGAAGTAAGAAAAAAGGGATTAATTTTAACTATGACGATCAGAGAGGTTTCACCAGGTGACCTCCTCCCCTAAAAGATTCCCTCCTCACTGTAATCAGACCCTGATTTGGCCAGTTGGAGTTCCATTCAAGCTGTTTCATGTGCAAAATATAAAACTGGACCTTGACCTCATACCATACAAAAAACAGTAATTCAAAATACATCCTAGAGCTGAATCTACAAAACTCTTGGAAGAAAATATAGGTATAAATATTCATGACCTCGGATTAGTCAGTGGTTTCTTAGATACGGCACCAAAAGCACAAAAAGAAAAAGAAAAACTAAATACAATAAATTACACTACATCAAAATTAAATATTTTTGCACTGCAAGCAAGAACAAGAAAGTGAAAAGACAATTCACAGGAGAAAATATCTGTAAATCATATATCTAATAAGGTACTTGTATCCAGGATATATTAAGAATTCTTATAATAATAGTAAAAAAACAAATAACTCCCACCCACCCACCCCAAAAAGAGAAAGAACTCATAGACACAGACAACAGTGCGGTAATTGTAGAAGGGAAGAGGGGGTGGGTGGAGGTGGATGAGGGTATAGGGGGTATAAATGGTGATGGGGTACCATTGATACCTCAGACAAGGGTTTGATCTCCAAAATATATAAAGAACTCACACAACTCCACTACAGGAAGACAAACCACCCAATTAAAAAATGGGTGAAGGACCTGAATAGGCACTTCTCCGAGGAGCACATAGGCAGGATCCAGAGACACATGAAAGGATGCTCAGCATCACTAGCCATCAGAGAGACGCAAATTAAAACCACAACAAGATACCGCTGCACACCAGTCAGAATGGGCATCATAAAAAAATCAACAAGCAACAGGCACTGGCCAGGACGTGGAGAAAAGGGAACCCTAGTGCACTGCTGGTGGGAATGCAGACTGGTGCAGCCACTGTGGAAAAGAGTTTGGAATTTCCTCCAAAAACTAAAAATGGAACTGCCTTTTGAGCCAGCAATTCGACTGCTGGAGCTATACCCTAAGAATCCTGAAACACCAATTCAAAAGAACCTATGCACCCCAATTTCATAGCAGCACAATTTACAATAGCCAAGTGTTGGAACCAACCTAAGTGCCCAACAGTAAATGAGTGGATCAGAAAACTACGGTACATTTACACAATGGAATACTATGCAGCAGAAAGAAAGAAAGAGCTACTACCCTTCATGACAGCATGGTTGGAACTGAAGAGCATTATGCTAAGTGAAATAAACCAGGCAGTGAAAGATATCATATGATCTCACCAATAAGCGGAACCTAATCAACAAAACAAACAAGCAAGCAAAATATAACCAACAACATTGAAATAAGAAATAAACTGACAGTAAGCAGGGAGAAGGAGGGAGGAGGATAAGAAGGGGAAGGGTCATCAAGGAACATGTATAAAGGATCCATTGACAAAGTCAAGTGAGGGAAGGATTGAGGGTAGGACGTGGGGAGGGGTGGGGCTGGGGAAAGTGTTGACATAGGGATGATGGGATGTGGTGCAGGGGAGGGAAAAAAAAAGGGAAAAAAATGATGATGGGGGAAAAAAGAAAGAAAAAAAATGTGGGGAAAAAAATGAATGAAGGGTCTGAATAGGCATCTGTCCAAAGACACACAAATGGCCGATAAGCACTTAAAAAGATGCTCAGCATCATTAGTCATTAAGGAAATTCAAATCCAAATCACAATGACACAGGTTCCATTTCATACTCACTAGGATGTCTGTAATAAAAAATACAGATAATAACAATTATTGATGAGGATGTGGAAAAATTAGAACCTTTGGGACAATGTAAAGTGGTGCAGTCCCTTTGGGAAAAAGTCTGGCAGTTCCTCAAAAAGTTAAAATAGAGCTGCCATGCATGCTAGGAGAAGCAATTCTTCTCCTAGATATATACCTAACATAAATGAAAATATACAACCACAAAAAAAAAACCAAACTGTACATAATTGCACACAGCAGCATCATTCATAATAGCTCCCCCCCCAAAAAAGAACCACCCAAATGCCCGTCAGCTGATGAATGGATAAACAAAATGGAATGGATAAACAATGGAATATTATTATTTGGCAGTAAGTATAATTACCTGAATAGAAATAAACAAAATTTCATACAATGGATTATTATTCAGCAAAAAAATTCCAATATGTTATTCAGGAATAAAAAGAAATATGTTACATTAATGAACCTTGAAAGCACACACTAAGTTGAAAGAAACAAAATACAAAAACCACACATTGTAAGATTCCATGTGCATGAAATGTCTAAAATAGGCAAATCAAATCTCTAAAGACAAAAAATAGATTAGTAGTTGCCTAGGGCTAGGATGATGAGGATAGGGGAGAGTGGTGAGTGACTACTAATGGGTTTCTTTTAGGAGGACAAAATGTTACAAAAATAGATTGTGGTGATAACCTATGAATATATTTTAAAAAACAGTGAATTATACACTTTAAGTAGGTAGATTTTATGGTATGTGAATTATTATCTCAATAAAGCCACTAAATACACACACAATATGAAAGAATGGCAGGAACACCCACTGGTCTTAAGAGTCAGACCTAGGTTCAAATCCTATTCACTACCTGCATAACCATGACTTAATTATTTGTAAAATCAGGTATTAACAGTAATCCCTGCCTTTGCAAGGTGGCTGGAAAATGAGGTAAATAAAACAGATATGAAAGTGCCCTGCACAGAGTTGACTTCCTGAGACACTTATTTTCCCTCAATAGACATTTCTTGTCACTACTTTTACTGACCAAAACAAGGAGAGAAGGACATATTCTCATCTAACTTATTTCAAGTGGGTTTGTGCCTTTTTCCCACAAGTTAAAAAGAAAATGAGCAGACCCCAAAATTTAAAATAAAGAGTACGAAAGATCCAAAATATATGAACCCAGGCATTCAATGTACAATTCTGAATAAAGAAGGAGTATAAGTAGGAACACCAATTGCCTTCCTCCCTCAGTACCCAAACTTACTTTCTGTTTCAATCTATATACCCCGACCACAACCACATCACCACTAAAAGAGGAAGTAGTTGTTCAGGAGAGAGAACATGATTTCTAGTTCTGGGTTGGCAAGGAGAATGAAATGAGGCCTCTCTGCTTCTCAGTAGACACTTAACTGTTCTGTGTTTGGAAGCCACACCAGGACATCACTGGCGGGCAACAAAAGATGGAAAGGACAAAAGAACAGCCATTTAATACTTTTGTTTATAGAGGGGCAAACTGAGTAATTTGTCTAAGTCCACACAGCAAGATCATATAGTACTCCCAATCATATGATAGGTATATGGCAAACAGCACAATGTTGTACAAAGAATTCTGGACCTGAGGACAGGAAAAACCATAACTGGTCCCAAAATTGCTACCAAATTGCTGTCTAATCTTGAATAAATCAATCTCTCTGACTCTCAGCCCCCTTCCCATGTATCTATTGATTCAGAAATTTCACAAATAAAAGTAACTACCTTGTGCAAGGCTGGGATATTACGGTAAACAAAACAGAGTCTGGTTACACTTAAGTCTACACTTACGTAGCTTGCAGGATAGAATATTGCATTAAGTCAGATATTTAAAAAGCAAGCCAATTATAATTAACTTGTGATACACAGCTAGTGTCAGTCAGGATAAATGGGTAGGAGGGTACATATGTGGATGAAAAACCAAAAAACTTTAAATAACCAATCAGGAGGAGCTCCTCCTAGCTCTCCCTCTATCACAACCAGGAGCTCAGTTTTTCTTTGCCACATGTTGTCACCTGACTGACTGAAAAGGCCGGTCACCAGAGTCTGCCCCTTTCTCTGAGTTTCAGTTTCTTTCTGGTATAAAGAAAATAAGGATACGGGTCTCCCCTGCTACGCCGGAGTAGAACATTCCTATGAAGCCTTTCATAAACTGAAATGGTATAAAGCAAAGAAGCAATTACCTTAGGACACATCTTGCTAACAGATTCACAAAGTAAATCAAGATAAAGCACAGATGTTCATAGACCCAGTTCAAAGTCATGGCCGCCTGAGGCGGGGATACAGAGCACAGTGCCAGGGAAGGAGCTTGGCTATGCCATGCTCGCTGCTTGCGGTAAGCACACTGCCTCTTTAACAACTCTCTGAAAAACAAATGCTGAATGCTATTTCACTTTTTGCCTTTTTTCGTAAAAGAGAAAATCTTCTTCAGATTTCTTTCAGTTAGCAAAAACAAGTGCTAATGTGGGTCTTTCATAAAAGCAAAGTGGTGTAAAGCAAACTCAAAATGCGGGAAGCACGCTTAATGCTACCTACTTCACAGTAAGTAAAATAAAATAGGTAGAAATACTCTGTGAACGAGTCTACTTCAGAGTGCCCCCAGCGCTCAGTGCAGGGTTAGGCACACTACAGCTTCCCCATCTGTAAAAGAGCAATAACATCAGTACTAACCTCCCAGAGTGACTGTGAGGATTAAGTGAGAGAACACATAGGTAAGGTATTTAGCAGAGTCCCTGACACATATCAATTTATAAAAATATTAGCTGCTATTATTTCAATTGACCTTCTCCCCTCAGTTTCCTCATCAGTAAAATAGGGACAGTAACAGTACCTAACTCATAGGATTATTTTGGAGATTAAATAAGATAATATATTTAAAGGCTTAGAAGAGTGTCTGGCACATAGTTAGTGCTATATAAGTATGAAATTATGTTATTTTTTTATATTAATTTTAGGAGTCCTGACAATTTGCATGTATATAGACAATTGACTTTCTTTTCCTTTTAAAAAAATTTTATTTATTTACTTTTAGACAGAGGGGAAGGGAGGGAGAAAGAGAGGAAGAGAAACATCAATTGGTTGACTCTTACACGCGCCCCAACTGGGACCAAACCGCAACCCAGGCATGTGCCCTGACTGGGAATCAAACCAGCCACCTTTCACTTCGCAGGATGATGCCCAACCAACTAAGCCACACCACTGAAGGCTAGACAACTGATTTTCAATCAGGGTTGATTTTGTCACCCAGCAGACAAAAATGTCTAGAGGAATTTCTGATTGCCTCACATGGGTGTAAAGGCAGGGCATAGATGCTACTGGCATCTAGTGGGTAGAGGACAACAAAGACGTTGCTAAACATCCTACAGTGAGAACATCCTCACACCCCCAAAACAGAATTATACAATCCAAAATAGCAACAGTCTTAAGGGTGAGAAATTCTAATATGGACTAAACAAATCAAACACATTCTCTTCTTCTTCCTCTGAATTCCTGGAGTATATTATTTCAATCTCTCTTCTAGATTTATTAAACAGGTATAAAAGCTTTAGACCTAAAACAGGTTTCAGAGAGCCTCTTACTTTAACAAAGGCCTGACATGTGCAAGCAGTTTACAAAGGAACAGAGATTCAGTAGGAAAGTCAAAACTGGAACCCAGGTGTCCCAACTCTCAGGTCTGTGCTACTTCCACAGCTAACTCGGACACCTTGCAAGCACTTTCTCTTTCCCTTCCCCACTCCCTCTTCCTCTCTCCCCCACCTTTCCAGGTTTGGAAACGGAATCTATTTCCTTTCTAGCATCATCAGAAGTCAGAGACAGGGCTGACCTTTCTCCCCACATTCCCAGTTGTCTACCTTCTCAGGGGCCTGCCCTCTAGAGTTCCGGTCTGGGTTTTGGACCAGAGACCAAGAACTCTTCATATTTATCTTATCCAGGGTCCTTTCTTTCTTTCTTTTTTTTAATTTAATCTTTATTGAATTTTTTTCCATTATCGTTTAGCCCCTTTATACCCCCCGCGCCCCACCCCCCAGCAATCACTGCACTGCTATCCATGTCCATGAGTCCTTTTTGCTTTTTGCTCAATCCCTCTGCCCCACCCCACCCCCATAGCTGTCATCCTGCTCTCCATCTATGAGTCTTTCTCTGTTTTGCTTGTTAGTTCAGTTTGTTCATTAGATTCCACATATGAGTGAAATCTTGCAGGGGCTAAATTGAGCTCCTTCTGCCGCTGCTCTTTTGCAAGGTTAAGGCAGGCATTCTGCCTGAAAGTATTACTTGGGTTAGACAACCTGGATTCATTTCCTCTTTCCTGTCTAGAGGAAAACACTGGCCTCTGAGAGAGGCCAAAGGTGAGTTGTAACAAGTTACCTTGGACTTTCTCCCCAAGAAGTGGTTTTAAAGAACAAAAAAGACCATGGGTATGGTGATGAGAGAAATCATGGAGAAAGGATACATAAGAGAAAAAGACACTGAGGGCTTTAACAGAGTGCTCAGACACCTACAGGACATCTCAAACATATTCTACACCTAATTCTTACCAGTACTTCAAGGACAAATGCCTGCTTCCTCAAAAAAGCTTCCCATGACCACTTCAGCCCATGAAAATATTACACAAATACTCATTATGTGCCAGCCATTATACTAAATTTATTTCATTTAATTTTCACAACCTGAGGTAATTATTATTTCCCATTTCCGAGATACAGAAAATGAGGACAAGAGAGGTTAAGTAACTTGCCTTATCACCTTAGCCAGTAAGCAGAGCTGCAACTGACCCCAGATCTTCTGACGCCAGAAACTAAACTCTCAACTACTTTACTAAACTGTTTCTCAAGACAATTATACCCTTTTTTTAGAAAAACTATATTGCATTTACTATCTGTATCATATATTAAGCAATTAATTTCAAGCTGACTCATCTGAGTGACATGTGCATCAGATTTGTTCCAGACTCTGTGCTAGGTCCTATGAATAAAAGATGGAAATAGCAAGTAGTCTCTTCCCTAAAGCAGGTTTTCTCAAACTGTTCTGACTACAACCTATAATTAGAAAACAGTTTATATGGAAACCCAGTGCACATGCATATGCACACACACAAACACACAGACAACACATCTATAAATATAAAACTGAAATAAGTGTTTCACAAAACAGTCCTCTTTCTATGTACAATGTACGCTGGTATTTTCTCTGATGTATTCTATTTGATTTTTTTTTATTTGACTTTTTTTGTTAATTTTTAATTGATTTTTAAAGGAACACCAATTTGTTGTTGTGCTCATTCATGTATTCATTCGTTCATTCTTGTATGTGTGCTGACTGGGGATCAAACCCACAACGTTACTGAATGGGGATGACACTCTAACCAACTGTGCTACACGACCAGGGCTACTTGACTTTTCTAAAATGTTAGTCCAGCTTACTCTATTAAATCTACAACCCATGGGTTATGACTTACAGTTTAAAAAAAATACTGCCCTTGCAAGCTAAAGGTGGAGATAAGACATAAGTAACAACAAAAAATCATTACAGTAACAGTAGATAACATTTCAGGAACTCTTATTGTGTGTCTAGCACACTGATAAGCACTTTCCATGAATTATTTGGACCCAAAATCCAATCCAGGTTTGCTTGTTTGATTCCAATGTCCATATTCTTTTCACCACACCATATGAGGGGAGACCCCCCAAAAAACAGAATTTATTTAATAAAATTTGTGTATTTATTCTCACATGTTTAAACTTTAGTCACCTTGAAAGTACTCTCCATTTGATGCAATACACCTATCAAGAAGTTTTTTCCACTGCTCAAAACTGTTTTTGAACTCCTTGATTTTAATGCCTTTTAGTGCTTCTGCTGATTTTTGTTTCACCTCTTTCACATCAGCAAAACATTTCCCCCCTTTGAGGACTTTTTTCATCCAGGGAAACAAACAAAAAAAGTCCCTGGGGTGAGATCCTGTGACTAGGGAGGGTGGGGCACAGCAGTCATGCTGTTTTTGGTCAAAAACTGCTGAACACTCAGTGCGGTGTGGTCAGGTGCGCTTGTAAATCATCCATCAAGAAATGGGCAAACTCACTGAGTCTTCAAAAAAAATTCACTGGCCAAACACAGCCTCTCACAACACACCAGCTAGTACACTGCTAGAGATGGGTTCCTAGAACACTCACCTAGCCAGGGAAGCCTGAACGATGAGGGGCAGCCCTTCAGAAGATAATTTCAGGTTTTGGGGGTTCACCTCTGTATTGCCTGTGCAGAATGAGAAGCTCTATAATTAGGAATATTTCCATGAGGGATGGGGGTGGGGAAAGGGAAGAGTCAGGAAGTTTTACAAAAGTAAAGATTTCTGAGCTGTGTCCTGAAATAGAAATTTTCAAGAATTTGGTGCATGAGCTCCTATAAGTGTACTATAAATATTTGTGGATGGAACCTTCTACCTTCTCTTGTGATGTTGAAAAACAGCATGATATTTTTAGATGGAAATCTATGTAATTTTTAACTGATGCTGTCTCTTCTAATAGAAATCTCAAGGTACACAGGCCATGTGGCACTTAAGAAAAAACAGTTTTAAGTTTGGTAACAGCTTCTTTGGAAGGGCTATCTGTAGAAAGACATCCAGGAGTGGGCCCTAAACCCGGTTCTGTCATAGAATTTCTGTGTCACTTTGGGCAAATGTCTTTAACAGTTACTAACCTATAAAATGATAAAAGCACATAATATAATCAGCAAGTTTCTGGTAGTAAAATAATTTCTAATAATAGTAATTTCTAATTATTCTAATAAATTCAGCAAGTCCGTGAAAAAGAATAAATAATTTTAATAAAAACCACTTACCCACAAAGACATGAGGATGGATTTGAGCCTCTACAGCTGAAATCCTGGGTCTGTCTTGCCTGATCCCCTTAGCTGGAGGTGGAATGGAAGACACATACCCAACGGACTGACATACACCATTTCATCTGCCTGAGCCTAAGTTTCCTCACATAAGACACCAGAGATTAGCAGCCATACAGGAGCAGATTTTGGTTTTACGAGCCAAAGCCAAACCATGAAAATAACTGCTAGAGAGTGCTCCATCATGGATGTATGCAAGCAGATACTGGAGAAATAGTTGGCAGGAACTTTGCAAAAGGAATTTAATCACTGGGTAAAGGCTGTGTTTTATGCCCTTAAAGGAAACTTTCTGTCCCAAAATTCTGCAATTCTCTCTTCACACAACAGAAAGAACAGCTTTCGGCAGATTTTGGAGGGGGAAGAAAATACCCAGGAAATTTTCTGATCTTTTTCTTTCTCCTTCCCTCCTTCTTCCTATACTTCTCTCCCAGCACACCAGGTCATTCACTCTCAGAAACATCATGGCTATGCTTGCCTGCTGTTTTCAGGGTTCGTTTTCAATTTATGAAGAGAGAAGGAGAGGTTAAGTTGTCAGGGAAAGAACAGCCAAGTACATCTGTAGGGGCCCAGGTCTATACCAGGTAATACTTCTGAGCACAGTAAGAAGTTACCAGACTGTCTTTAGCCAGCAGTATCCAAACTCAAGATGGCCACTGGTTTCTCTGGGCACACAGATTAATGGCCCTCAAAGCATAAAGTTAGGAACCCAGTGTGGATCGCTAACCCAGGCCCAGCCACCGAGACTGGTCTAGAACATCCATCCTGCCACTGGTGAATCAGGCATTGTGACTGAGTCCCTGCTACCTCCATTGGATTGCCTTGGGCCATTCACTTCTTTGCTCTGAGACTGAGTAATTCCAATTTTAAAATATGCCAATTGTAAAATAAATACATAAGAGGATCTGTACCATTTCTTCCAGTATTTTGTTATTTTAATATAAGATGACATTTTTATAATTTGATTAGCATCTATCCAAAATTCTCAAAGATATAAGTAAAAAATAACAACATGTAAATATTTAGCACCTAGTAAGCATGCATTATGGGGCAGATGCAATATTGTACATGCTTATCTCCTTTAACCTTCACAGCAATCCTATTTTACATATAAAGAAAAAGCAAAAAGATTAAGAAACTTGCCCAGGTTCACACAGGCAAGTAGGAGAGCTAGAACTTCATCCACAGCTACTGATTCTAAATCCAGCCCTTTTTCCACTAAATCATTCATCTCCAGGCTTCTATTCCAAAAAGAGTATTTGCCTGGAAAGTAAGAGAACAGAGAGTAGGGAAAAGGTGGCTACAGATTAGATTCAATCAGCAGCAAAGATCTGCCTTCTGCATCCACGAGGGAAATAACAAAAAGTGTTGGAGCCACCAAAAGACAACAGCCCTCCCAAGCTGTTTGAAGCAACATTCATCTAAATTCATCCCACCTCTACCCACTCCATTAGTTTAGCTTCCAAAAAACAGATGGCCTTGGAGTCCAATAATAGTCCAGGGAAAGTATGTTTATATCAAAATAATCCATAGGAGGCAGAGACCCATTTAGAAGACAAGCCCTTCTCACCTACTGCTGATATACCCAGCCTCCTCCTCTCCCAGGAACCCTGTTCCATGACTTCTGTGTCTCCAAGAAATACCTTCACCCCTCAATATCTGGATCCTGATTCCTGAAAAAGCTACACCACCTTAGAGATGGTTGATGCAGCCATCAGTAACAAAATGTCCATCCCTCCCAAATCCCTCCCAACAATGGAAAAAATAAATCTAAGGAGGAAAGGGTGATATAAAAGTCTAGGTTCCTTAGGGGACAAGTAGATCCACTGATATGCTGTTACTATCCATGCAAATGTAAAAAAGGGGGTACTCTAGCACTTCTTAGGTTACCGCTTGCCCAATGGCATCAGAAAAGCCAACCTCTTTCTTCACACAGAAAAATCCTTTGAGATCATTCAATCCAGTGGTTTCCAAGTTTTTAAAACCTCTCAACCTCTTTTTTTTCAATCAAGTCTTACAGAAACACCAATATTTAAACAGATATAAAGTACAGAGCTGCGCTAGCTGAAAGGGAGATGGGGAAGTTCCACTTTCTCAGCCTCTTGCCACCTCCCCTTCTCACCCCAGTGGCCTGCACTTCAAAACCCTGAGACCTACTTTAACCCCTCCATGTTATACTTAAGGAAAGTGGGGTCAAGAAAGGAAACATGACTTTGTCAAAACCACACAGTCAATTAGTGCTAAAGATGGAAGTCAAATTCAGGATGTACTTACTTAAAGAGCAGTCAACTTCCCATCTCATCACACTGCTGTGCTACTTTGACATGATCACATGAAAATGAATGTGAAAGAGTTTTTAAAAGCACTAAGTGATGAAGGCATGTACAGTTCCTTCAACCAACCTTCTCTACAGGTGAAAGAATCAAAATGTCAGGCTTTCAAGGACAATTTCACCAGACAGCATCCAATAAAAAAGAAATCCTCTCATGCTCCCAAACCCTCAGGAGTATGTTTCTAGACTGTAAAAACAGGCAGAAAGATTGATAGTAGACGAATGAGACCCAGGAGGTTTCTTGTTGAATATGGAAGGACATTTTCCTTGCAGATTATTGTGAGGATTAAATGAGAACAGTTAGTAAAAGTATCTTTAAAACAATATAGAACAATACAAATTAAAGTTATTATAATACAGACTCTGGAAGATACCCAACCAAGCACACTCCCAACAACTACCAAAAGGAGACAACTATGCTCAGGGAAGTCAAGTGGAAAAGCCTCTACTACACTACTGACCTACTAAAGTATCCCTCCCCAATCACACTCCCTCATAAAAACAATGTGCAACAATTGTCAGTGTTTGATACACCGAGCATAGTGCTAAGCACTTTCACATTATGTTCTCATTTAATACTCCACTTAACATATAGGGAAACTGAAACTTAGGCTAAAATCATTTGGTTAGTAACAGAGCCAGGATTGAACTTCATATCCATGCAATTCCAAAGATCATGTTCTTCCCACTAAGCCAATATTCTGGTTCACTACATCACGGAGACTGAAAGTATCCAACACAGAAAGCATTCAGGCACAATTTGGAAGGGAGGGAGGGAGGGAGGGAGGGAAGGAGGGAGGAATAACACTGTTGTTGTTTTAAAATTTGATAACTAGAAAATCACTTTCCCTATTCTGATAATTCTGTTACATTGGAGTTAGCTAGTTAAAAATCAACATGCTTCTTCAGGAGTTTTTTATACAGATAATACCTCATACTCTCTAGTACCCATAAATAAACCGTTCACAAAACCATAGATTCATGGAGTGCTGGGAAATGGCAGAGAGCTTACAGACCATCTAGTGCGATCCTGAAATAATACCTTCTTTAATTCACACGATACAATTTTTCTCTCCTTCATAGTAAATGCCACACTCTCCCAGTCATATTAGTTATTGGGTTACGGAGCTCCTTCTCACCATCCCACCCCTCACTAGGCTAGAAACACTTCAAAGGTTGAGATTCTCATTCATCCCCAGAGCTTATCAAAATTCATAGTATACACTCAATCAACAGTTCCAAAAGTGTTATTTTCTCTTTCTTTGCCACTAGTCTATGAGCTTCTCCAAGAGAGGAATTGGATGTTACTCATCTTTGTATACTTAGGGTCTAACACAGCATGTAGCATATAATAAATACAATAATATTTGTTGTCCACACAATAAAAATGTTTTACTCACTATCTCTATGCCAGGCTGCTCTGTCCCATGCTGACTAAAAAGTCCTCTCAATAATCAAGAAAACAGAAAGAAGCAAAATTAAAATAGAGCCAACTTTTAGTCCAAAAGGAAAAATATATTGGCGAGATACTTCAGGAGAATTAAACATTAAGGTACCTTAAATAGGTGAAAGACCCCATGGCTACCTGAGATGACAGAGAATAAAGATACTAAACTATTCTCTCTGAAATTCTCTCAGGTAGCTCTCAAAAGGGCAGATACTGTTTTCTGCCTAACTGACGCACACTTATTAATAGTATCCAAACCTCAAACAAAGAACTACAGTCTGGCCAAGTATCTTGCTGCTCCATGTCTCCGTGTCCCCACCCACATAAAGAGAAGTCAAAGCTTGCATCAGAAAAATACTAACTCAGACTTTCAGAGAACTTTTCAGTTCCCACTGAGCTCCAAAGACTTCCTAACAAATGAGTCCTCAAGGTTGTGCTGAAGCCCAGAGAAAGGGCCGAGCAACTCTGAAACACATCAACACGTCTGCAAACTGGTAAACTCCTGCTCATTCTTCCACATTCAAATGTCACCTCCTCTGTGAAGTTTTTATTGCCTCTTCTCTTTGCCTTCCTGTTCTTGCTTTAGATAATATTTTGTTCAACCTTCTATTACACCTTCATCACTGGATATTATAATAACTCTATTGTCCCTCTCTCCTGCTACAGCAGACAATAATCATAATTGCTAAGGGCAAAAAGCTGCTCCTTTCCATGCTAAGAGCTCAAGGACCCTGGTTTTTCTTAATACCAGAGGAAAAGGAAAAAGGGTATAAAATGTTTTCAAATAGCTGCCTACTTACCATGTAATATCTAAGAGCCATGGACTTCACACTGTGATTGATTCCTCTTTCTTTTCAAGTATCATGCTCTGGTCAGTATGGTAGGCAGATACACACAGACTTCAGAACACCCTATCCTGTTTGTCTGTGCCCTAGGCCTTAGTCACCTTGAACAAGGGACTTAAGTTAGCATTAGATGACCAGTACTCTGCAAGATTCAGAAAAATCTCAGACTCCTTAGAATAGCAAGGATAGAAGAAGCTTAGAAGGCACCCAGGCTAACTTCCTTATTTTCCAGAGAGGGAAACTGAGGCCCCAAAAGGGGAAAGGATTTGGTCACGGTCTGCTAACTGCAAACCTGTGTTTTGATTGCTAGTTCATTACAATTTCTGATGTATCTTTTTCTTTTTTAAAAAAAAATTCAATCTCAAGAATGATGTTTCGGGAGGTAATTTGCCCAAGGTCATATACTTAGTAGACAATGAAGCCAAAATTTGAACCCAGGACATCTCCTGGGAAGATCTAGCCTCTCGTTTACTCTCATGATGAAGTTCTTGCAACTGTGGATATAAATGCAAGTTTACTTTCTGTTCCTTTAACTTCCTTTGAAGTTTGTTTGTAGTTAAATTTGACAGATTAAAAACATATTCACCTATGTTCTCATTCAAAATCACACTAAAATGACAGTAAAGATATAAACAAGGTATAAACTTCAACAAGAATGCGAATGAGTGAGGGAACATCAGATGGGAGACTTCAATATATATGTAGACTATAGATAGTGACAGAGGATTTGTGACTTTAAAAAAGGGGCAGAGGGCAAAATAGGCATGACCTAGAGCCTTGCATGGCCCCTGGGCAGCAGAGATGTGGGGAACCTGGATAGCAGGATCACATCCCCTATAAAGAATCACTAGATTAAAACACATAAAAGAATAGGTCTAGGAAGTATAAATCATTTCCCCAAAATTATATAGGGCCAACAAGAGCTTGAACCCTGGTCTTCTAATGTTTGCTCCTTTCTATAACACATTTGCTATTAGTTGACTTATGAGAATACAGGATTTCACTATGACCCATGTCACAAAAAGAAGGAGGCAGAGTTGTTTCCCAAGTTCTACCTTTTGGCCCCCTTTACCAACTCCCCAAAAAAGTCCTTTGTGTTTAGGTTCTCCCAGGTGAGAGTTTAGGCTATTCAAACAGCTGGGGTAAGAGCCCCATATTCCAACTATCTGTTTCTGCAGCTCTGAAAAAGTAGGTTACCAGCACCTGAAAAAAATATGACAAAGTTTGAAAGTGAAAAATTTCAGAAGCACTAACACTGTTTCAGGTCAAAGCTGAGCTCATCCACCTTGCCTGTGATAGTGTGAGAGAAGCAGCTTTTCATCCCTTTTTAGAACATAACATGCCTAAAGGAAGATGTTATTACATCTGGTAACCAGCTAAAACAGATTCATTTTTAAATGCCAAATTATAGGACTGCCTACAGTGACAATTAAGACAATAATGACTCTAGGGCCATTTCTTAATACACAACAATTATGTGAGTGTCACAATTATTCACACCCTATTACCATTTGAATTCTTGTCCATCACTGAATTAAACACATCTTAATTTGTGTTTTTCTGAAGTGCATAGAGAGAATAGTGAATTAGGAGTCAGAAGACTAGTTTTAAATACAGCTCAAGCTTTGGAGTCAGCAAACAGGTTTGAATCCCAATCCCCTGAGTTACCAGCTATGAGATCATAAACAATCCACTTAATCATTGTGGGCCTCAGTTACTTTATATGTAAAATGGGCATAATACCTACATGAGAGACCTGTTATAAGGATTAAATGAGAGTACCTGTAAGGCAACTTACACTGAAGTAAGGTACTGAACAAATGTTAGTGTCTCCTTTTATTGATCACTTGGTACAGAAATAAAATCACCACTGTGATTATAAAGAATCGTAATATGGAGGAGAGCTTGAATTTATTTTGTATGACCCGAGGGTCTGTCTTAAGAAGGTAAATGGAAATTAACGAGTGGCCCAAAAATGGCCCATGGATATTAATCATATACAGAATGGGATGTTTGGAATTTAAAAGAAAATGTCCCTTCTGTAAGTAGTGAAAATAGCCCTGAGAGCTCAAGGAAGAACTTCTATCTACCAGCTACAGAACTCGGGCTTTCTCTTCCTCTTTGGGGACAGAACTTGACTTGATGGGCTTTTGGTGCAACCAGGTTTGAGGAAGGTGCCTCTGCCACTTCCTGAGGCCTTACACAATTCAATTCAACCTCAAAAGGGAACGCTCACCACAGAGAAACAGCTTGAAAAAGAAAACTAAACTAAAGCAGGCAGTGGACTTGAAAGGAAACTAGGCAATGGGCTTAAAGAGGGAGGGGGAACGGGGCTGCCAAATATCAGAGGCATCAATTACCTGTGACTGCACTAATGGAAGACACAAGCAAAGGAACAGTCGCAAGACGATTATCTACATGGCAGATTTGTCAGGAGCCACGAGATCATTCAGTCCAGCATCTCACTGTACAGAAAAACTGAAGCCCAGAGAAGGGATAGGGCAGGTAGAGCTAGGCCTAAAAACAACATAACAGTTTACACTTTAGGCAGGCTCTTTTACTCATATTATCTTAATTTTCCTCAAGATACCACAGTGAACAAGGTGTTATTTTTCCAATGAACTTCTGCAGTAAATATTTCCTATTTGATACCATAGGTTATTAAAAAATTCACCTTCAGAACAATCCCAAAATTTGTATGCAATCACAAAAGGCCCCAAATAGCCAAAGCAATCTTAAGAAAAAAATGTACAAAGCTGAAAACATCATGCTCCCTGATTTCAAACTGTGTTACAAAGCTAAAATAATCCAAACAGTATGGTACTGGCATAGAAACAGACACACAGATCGAAGGAACAGAATAGAGGGTCCAGAAATAAACCAATACATATATGGTAAATTAATTTATGACAAAGGAGCCAAGAGCACAGAATGAGAAAAGGACAGTCTTCAATAAATGGTGCTGGGAAAAACTAGACAGCCACATGCAAAAGAATGAAACTAAACTACTATCTTATACAATACACATAACTAAGTCCAAATAAAGACTTGAATGTAAGACCTAAAACCATAAAACTCCTAGGAGAAAACATAGGTGGCAAGCGCCCTAAAACTGATCTTGACAATGATTTTTTGGATCTGACTAAAAAAGCAAAGACAACAAAAGCAAAAATAAACACGTGGGACTGTATCAAACTAATAAACTTCTGCAGAGCAAAGGAAATCAATAACAAAGTGAAACGACAATGTACTGAATGAAAAAAATAATGCAAATCATACATCTTATAAGGGGTTAATATCCAAATTATATAAAGAACTCAAGTAACACGATAGCAAAAAAAAAAAAATCCAATTAAATGAGTAGAGAATTTCAACAGACCTTTTTTTCCCCCAAAAAAACATACATATGGCCAACAGGTACATGAATAGATGTTCAACATCGCTAAACATCAGGGAAATGAAAATTAAACCACTCCTGTCAGAATCACTAATATCAAAAATATAAGAAATAAGTGTTATGAGGATGTGCAAAAGGGAACTCTTGTGCACTGTTGAAAAAAATGTAGCCCTGGCTGGTGTGGCTCAGTGGATTGAGTGCCAGCCTGTGAACCAAAGGGTCGCTGGTTTGATTCCCAGTCTAGGCCACATGCCTGGGTTATAGGCCAAGTCCCTAGCAGGGGACACAGAGAGGCAACCACACATTGATGTTTCTCTCCCTCTCTTTCTCCCTCGCTTCCCCTCTCTAAAAATAAATACATAAAATCTTTTTTAAAAGAAGAAAAAAGAACGTAAATTGGTGCAACTGCTATGGAAAACAGTATGGATGTTTCTCAAAAAATTAAAAATGGAAACACCATATAATCCGGCAATTCCACTTCTGAGTGTTTATGTGAAGAAAATGAAAACACCAATTTGCAAAGCTATATATGTTCATTGCAGCATTATTTACAAAAGCCAAGATACCGAAACAACCTAAGTGTCCATCGATGAATAAATGGATAAAAAAATGTATGTGTGTGTATATATGTATATATATGATATATCATATATGCATATACATCTTACATACATATATGTATATAAGGTATATTTTATATATAGTATATTATATGTATATATTTTATATACCTTATATATAATTAAAAAATACTATTCAGCCATAAAAAGAATGAAATCTTTCAACATTTGCAACAACATGGATGGACCTTGAGGGCTTTACGTTAAGTAAAGTCAGACAAAGACAAACCAATACAATATTATCTCACTTATATGTGGACTCTAAAAAACAAACAAAAAAAAACAAGCTCATAGATACAGAGAACAGATTGGCAGTTCTGGGGCTGGGGGGTGAGGGAGGGCGGGCAGATAAAATAGAAAATCAAAAGGCTCAAACTTTCAGATACAAAATAAGTCATGGGGATGTAATGTACATCATGGCGACAATAGTTACTAATACTTACAGTTAATAGTTAGCATATTTGAAAGTTGCTAAGAGAGTAGATCTCAACTCATTAAAAAAATAACTGTAACTATGTATAGTGATGAATGTTAACTAGACTTGTGATCATTTTGCAATACATGCAAATATCAAATTATGTTGTATAGCTGAAACTAATATAATGCTATATGTCAATTATACCTCAAAGTTTTTAAAATTTTAATTTAAAAATAAATTCTCCTTGAAGACTAGGATTCTCCTGAACAAATAACATAAACTAGTAAACATTTTCTCAATACTTCATCCCAACTGCCCTCCTCTCTATGTGTTTCCAACATATTAAATGTTCAACAAAAATTATTTCTATTTCAGTTCCTGTGCTGAGAACAGGAAACAAAAATTTGACTCAGACAAGACCATGGCTTTCAAAAACTCCCATTCTGGTAAGGTATACAAACATGGCAATCAGGGATTATCTTTGTCATAAAGACCTGGGTTCAAATCCTAAAGTTACACTTACTAGCTCAGGCAAGTCATTTCTTTGATCTAAACTTCTACCTTATCCATGAAATTGAGGGCAATATCATCAGCCTAACTCATAGAGTAACTTGTTACCATGTGGTAAGATAATGTATTTAAAACACCCAGAAGAATGTCTGATCCATAGTATTGATATGTATGCCTAGTATGTCTTTACTGAATTAATGGCTTATCTGAGAGTATTCTTTTTGGCAGGAGAAGGAAGAAGAGAACCTACCCAGAATTATGCTTTCCCTGGAACCACTGAGGAAACGTTGTTTGTCTAGGCATGCTGATTTCATGTTCAACAACTATCGTGCCTTAGAGCCACAAACGCTATTCCAGCATTAAAAACCAGGAAGAGGAACCTGGCAGGCCCTGCCCACGACTGAGGATGAAGGAAATAGCTGTCTGGCCTGACCAAGGTTGCAAAGGGAAGTCGGCAGTAGAGAAAACTTTAAAAAAACCAACACCTGAAATACGACAAATCCTTAAGGTTAAAAACTAGAAAAGCCTGGTTAAATATAAATATCTCTGCAAGGTGGAGCTGGAATGAGGGATTAGGGGCCACCAGAGATTTATGAACCTCTACGAGCCACAGTTCTCCACTCAGATAGTCATTCCTTCAATAAAAATGTATTGCATATCTATTGTGGGTCAAGAATTATGGGCAACAGAAGATTCAGACATGCTCCCAAGACTTCGAGGCACATACAGTGTCAGAAACTGAGATAATAATGAAAAAAAATGTTTCATCACTAAGGCCCTGACATACTGATATTGAGCGGACTGCAGAGTATACTGGACAAAAGTAGCACCACTTTTCACGTTTCCATTCTCCATTCTGGGTTTCCAACCACCAAGCTTCCTCTTCTTCGGTCAATTCACCACATTCAATGCCTGCCATGTCTAGAAGCTCTTCTCTGGACATAAGAGTTGACAGACTTACAGTTAATAGCATATTTGAAAGTTGCTAAGAGAGTAGATCTCAAAAGTCCTCATTAAAAAATAACTGTAACTATGTATAGAGATGAATGTTAACTAGACTTATTGTGATCATTTTGCAATACATACATGGGAACACAGACAACAGTGTGGTGATTGTACGGGGGAGGGAGGTGGGGCGGAAGTAGAAGAGGGTATGGGGGTAAAAACGGTCATGGGAAAAAATTAAATTAAATTAAATTAACAAAAACGAGCCTGTCCATAGGCCACAACAGTTTAGAATGAAAACCTGACTAAAAGTAAACCTCATACCTTACTCCACCTACAGCCTCCAAATCAAATTCTACAAAACACTTTTAAATCCACAGAACACGTTCTGCTATGCCTATTTTAAGACTTTAGAGGAACAGTTTTGAGAAGACAGAGCTAAGTCTTCCGAGAAGATCTCACTTACTAAACACCTATTATGTGCCATGCACCGTTCTGAGTGCTTTACATATACTAATGCCCTCAAAACAACCCTGCAAGGAAGCTATTATGTCCCAATTTTATGAAGGAAACTTTTTACAGAAATTAAATGACTTGCCCAAAAATCACACAGTTAATAGGTGATAGAGCTGAAATCCATAAGCAAATTGGCCATGTCCACTTTAAAGTCTTCCTTTTTGCCACTGCATGTCACATTTTATTCTAATAATAACCCTCTGAGGCAGGTAAAAGAGGTACCAGCATTGACCCATTTTACAAATGCGGAAACTGGTGCTTTAAGAAAGTGATATCACTCTCATGAACAAGTCAGTAAGTGGCAGAGCTATGGTTTGTACTCAGATCTTTTGACCTTAAATCTGTGCTCTTTCTACTACCCCACATTTCCTCTTATATTGTGTCTTGCAGAGGGTGTCAGAAGTACTGAGATGTAGTCCTGACTCTGTCACTAACTTACTGTATAATACTGGGTGATTTATTTTTTTCTCATGGCCTCGGTTTTCTCACTCATAAAATAATGGTGTTAGATTGGATAATCCCTAGGTTCCCCTTTAGCTGGCAATCTAGGTTTTAATTAATACCAACAAGTTTATGAAAAGCAGTTCTCTGGTTTCCTTGCCACCCAAGAGTAACCCTCTAAAAAAAAAAAAGATTTTAAAAAAACAACTGTTATTCATAGCATTGATAATGTGAGAAGTGCTCACCACCACAAAGTAACTAACATTACAAATTCCATTTCCTTCCTTCTTCAAACACTCTAGATGTAAACACAGAAAATGTCACAAGCCACCTAATAACACAACGCTGGCACAGTCAGTAAGGGCACATATGAACATGCTGAGTACATGCTGGGAGTGAAGAGTGTGTTCGTGGCGGGGTCCTTCTTTCCACTGCTGGATTCGTTACACTTCTATTCACTAGGTAATCTCTATTCCTACATTGGGACATCAGCTGTTTCACTTACAGCAAACCAGGCTTGTGACTTTAACTAAATCCCATCAGATGTAAACAATTTAAAAATAACTTTTAACTAATTAAATATTATAGAACAAAATATGAAATTTAACCCCAGATAGAGGTTCTTCCACACCAAGAAATAAGAAGAGGGCAAGAAGCAGGACACTAGACTTTGGACAAAATATAGTTTCCTTATATAAAAAAGGAGGCAGTCCAAACCAATCCTGAACACCTTTCCCACTCTAATTTAATAGGAATTCATAAATATTCTATATTTAGAAAAATGTGAAATGTATAAAAGACAAAAATTAGGAGGAAGAGGACATAGTGTTACAAGTTAAAACAACCTCACAGAAGAAAATAAAAAGGAACGAGTTACACTGCCGAGGCAGAACATAAAATATGTATGGTCGCATCACCCTGAGTACATATTAGTTATAAGAGCAAAAGGAAACCGCTATATCCTGGTGACAGCTGAAGTAAATAATTCATGTAGTGCCCCAGGGTAAGACAGCAGAGGCAGAAACCATTGCTCACTCGGTAAAACTAGCGCTGATCTGAAGGTGATCAAGGACCCCAGCCTTGAAACAATTACTGAGAGCAAGAGAATTGTCTTCAGAGGAAAGGCAGCCCTAAGAAAACACATCTAGACTTGCCCTCAAAATTGAGCTCATATTACTTTAGCCAAACATCATCATTTTCAGTATATATTTACTTATTAATATGCTAAATGATGTAGTAGGTGCTTCTACATACATTTGTTCATTTAATTCTCCTAACACAGCAGTAGTTACATTCCTATTTCACAGAAAAGGAGTTTGAAGCTCAAAGAGGTAAAGAAACCAGAATAAGAACCCAATCCCTGAATCCAAGTTCAATGTATTTTCTACCTCAGCCCTGATATAATCTATCTCCTTCATTATACAGGTCCCTCACACATACATTATCCAGTTTTACATCTCTCAACAACCTTGGGAGATAGACATTCAAGATTCT
The DNA here is from genome assembly GCA_004026545.1 of Mormoops blainvillei. Classification (NCBI taxonomy): domain Eukaryota; kingdom Metazoa; phylum Chordata; class Mammalia; order Chiroptera; family Mormoopidae; genus Mormoops; species Mormoops blainvillei. Next base: position 297 of record PVJD01012590.1, on the reverse strand, counting down.
TCATGAACCTACATTTATAGTTTTGAAATGGATGCTGTTGGCTACCTACCCACCTACTCCCCTCTTCCTCCTTGCTAACACGGTCCTGATTTTTATCAGATATTCTTCCCTCAGCAGTTTGTAGTACTAAGACAATTTACAAATTTTAACATGTTATCACAGTCATAATCATCTGGAGGGCTTGTAAAAACACAGATTCCTGGGCTCCACACCCAGAGTTTGTTGTTTTTTTAATCCTCATCCAAGGATATGTTTATTGATTTTGAGAGAGAGAGGGGAAGGGAAGAAAGAGGGAGG